>CAJNDV010020624.1:23220-39264 GCA_905221635.1 Symbiodinium sp. CCMP2456
GGCGGTGGCAACAACGGAGACGACGGCGGCAACCAGGATGGAGGTGACAACAATGGCGATGGTGGCGGCGACAACGGGGGCGACGGTGGCAACAGTGGTGATAGTGGCGGCGACAGCGGTGGCGACAACAACGGTGATAGCGGTAGCGACAACACTGTCGACAACGGCGGTGATAGTGCTGGCGACAACGGCGGTGACAACACCACTGGTGACAGTGTCTCCGACGACACTGATAACAGCACTGATAACAGCACCGGCGAGAACAGTGACAACAGCAGCGATGATGATGCCGACGACAACACTTCGGAATAGTGCCGCGGACAATGTTGACGACACCGTTGATGGCGTGGAGTAATGATCCACCAGGGAACGAGAGGCTCCATCGGTGCTTTCACCCTCGGAGGTCCATTCAGCTGCGTTGCAGACGCCGGCGTGTAATTGCCAAATTGCCGTATCTATGAGATATAGCAGTAATTAAGTTTGATAGTAAGTTTGACAGTTCAAGCACAGATAGCAGTAGCAGTAACCGTGACTGTCCAGTTACTCTTTCATGCAACCCGAAACCCTAAACCCTAAACCCTAAACCCTAAACCCTAAACCCTAAACCCTAAACCCTAAACCCTAAACCCTAAACCCCTAAACCCTAAACGCTTAACGATCTAATGAACCCGAACCCCGAAGCCCCCAAACCACAAACCCTCAGCCCTCAACCCTAAGCCCTCAACCCTAAACCCTCAACCCTAAGCCCTCAACCCTCAACCCTAAACCCCCCTAAACCCTAATGAACTTCTAGAGTCGCAGCGCTAAGCGACCCTATGCTTACAGAGCCCCTGGCAGAAAACCCTCATGGAACGGCAAGCCCCCAAGAAGCCCCCCCAAAACACCACCACAAAACTCGATTTACTACAAAACTGCCCTCAACCCCGAAACCCGGACGCCCTCGAGCTGCAACTGCTGGGGCCGAGAAGATCTTGGCCCAGTTTGCAAATGCCGCGACTCACTGGAGATTCGCAGGGATTGAGGGATTAGGGATTAGGGATTAGGGTTTAGGGATTAGGGACTAGGGTTTAGGGATTAGGGTTTAGGGATTAGGGATTAGGGTTTAGGGTTTTTAGGGTGTAGGGATCAGGGGTGAAGGTTTCAAACCCCGCAGCAGCCCAAAGCCTGCTAGGGGTTCAGGGTTTTTTCTTGCTTTAGGTGGTGTTAATGTGTGGGGTGTTAGGGTTTAGGGTTTTAATGTCTGGGGTGTTAGTGTTTTGGGTTTAGGGTTCTAAGGTGTGGGTGTTAGGGTTTACGGTTTGCGGTTTTAAGGTCTGGGTGTTAGGGTTTAGGGTTTAGGGTTTAGGGCTTTAATGTGTGGGGTGTTAGGGTTTAGGGTTTAGGGTTCAGGGTTTTAATGTGTGGGGTGTTAGAAGGGTTGGATGCGGTTCTTAATGAGGGCTATCACGTCTATGGAAAGGGTGTAGGGCTGTTGTAAGAGCTGCATGCGCTCTTATGCTCGCTCAGGGCCTTACCTAGAGGTTCCTATGTTAAGGACGCCGAAACTCTAAACCCCAAATCTTAAAGCCCTGAACCCTAAACCTTACTATTTAGCTGTTGTCTTCGGGTCCCTTGCTTCGAAAACTCGAACCTACCTTGCAATAATGGCCCGGCGTCGCCTTTACTCTTTGGTGAAGTGTTAAGGGTTTAGCGACGAAGGTTTGGGATGTAGGGTTGGCTTAGGGCCTCCAACCACAAAGCCCGTAGAGGTGATGTAGGATTTAGAGTTTAGGGTTTAGGGTTTAGGGGGGAATAACTTCAGGGGCTGAAGGTTGAGAGCTTTCTGTAGGGGCCTTGAAAATTAGAATAGGGTTTTGGGGACGATTATGCAAAAACGACAAAAAGGAACCCCAAGCACAGTATTGGTAATTATTTGGGCCCCTACATTAGGTGCATGTAGGAATGTAGGGTCGGAGTACCTACTGACAACATTCGCCGTCATATGCCCCAGGATTCGAATCATGAAGCCCCCTCTGTACGAAAACCCTACACATAAACCTTGCATGTCACTTTCAAGAACCCATTATGGACATCCCATTTTAGCTACAGATGATGGTATAAATCCTGTAGTACAAGTACCTGCAGCACCCTAAACTATGTGAGTTATGTTATATTCCTAGTTATGGGTAATGCAGGATCTATACCATCAAACGTACGAATGCCCCTGCATGAGTGTCACGGAGCCCTGGGATGTGTGCCTTCGGAGTATTTGTGTCCCTAAACCCTAAACCCTAACCGCTTTGGTTTATATCTTTCGGAACGGTTTGGGCTTTGGAATTAATTGGGGGGGGGGGGTTACGGTTTAGGGTTTAGGATTCGGGGGGAACTCCTCTGAAACCCGAATTTACCGACCTAAAGCCGTCAGGGCACCTCGAACGGAACCATTCTATAGCACAAGCCCAGACCGGTTTTGTCAGGAGGTCGAGAGATTTTTGTCCGTAGACTTTAAATGTGAAGTCCTTTTCGGGTGTCTTGCTTCTCCGAAGATCAAGTGAGGGCGCAGTTGGGGGTTGTTCCGACAGAGTGCTATCAGGACCTGACAGGAAGCGCTAAGCCTTCAACCCAAACCTCAATCGGAACAACTCCCCATTTGCACAAGAACTTATGTTTGAACAAACTGTCTTTGGCCATCCCACGTCTGCGCCCGCAATGTGTGGCAAAGAGACGCAGCGGCCTGCGACGTGCTTCCAGGTAGTGTTGCAGCGCAAGAATGACTATGCCAAGAAAAACTACGCCATCTATCTATCTGTTAATCCATGTACCCATCTATCCAACTACCAATCTATCTTCCTAGCTATTTGTCTATCTATCTGTCTATCTATCTATCCATCCATCCATCTATCTATCTACCTTCCTTTTTTCCCTGTATCTTCCACCTTTGTAGCTATCTGTCTATATGTCTGTCTGTCTATCGATCCATCCATCTATCCATCTACCCATCTATCCACCTTTCCATCGATCTACTTGTCTCCCTGACTATCTGATCTGATCTTATCTTATCTTGTCTTAGCTCTTATCTCTTATCTTTTTATCTTCTCTTCTCTTTATCTGATCTTCTCGGATCTTCTCTTAGATTATGTCTTATGTCTTATCTGGTCTCTTATCTTACACCTTATCTCTTATCTTGTCTTATCTAAGCTAACCTAATGTAGTGTAGTCTAACCTGGAACCTAACCTCACCTAATCTAATCTATCCGTCTACCCATCTATCCATCTATCCATCTATCGACCTAGCTAGCTAGCCAGCTATCCAGCTTTATATCTACCATCCTTTCTTATCTTGCATCTTTTGATATTTGTAGCTATCTCTCTATACGTTTGTCTATGTATCTGTCGATCGATCTATCTATCTGGCTATCTATCTTTCAATCTATTTGTCTGCCTGTCTGCCTGTCTGCCTGTCTGCCTGTCTGCCTGCCTGTCTGTCTGTCTGTCTGTCTGTCTGTCCGTCTGTCTGTCTGTCTGTCGGTCTGTCGGTCTCTGCCTGTCTGCCTCTACCTATCTAGTTATCTGGTGTGTGTACAGACAGGTGCAGATCTTTGACCGCCTTCAACCCCAACAAGGTTCTTTTCTGAAGACCTGAACCCTCAACCCTAAACCCTAACCCTGAACCCTAAACCCTAAACTCTGAACCCTAAGCCCTACACCCCAGGACGGACCATGGCACAGCTGGTGTAATGCATGCCCCAAATGTTTGAGGGTTTAGGGTTTAGGGTTTTGGGGGTTTAGGGTTTAGGATTTTAGGGTTTAGGATTTAGGGTTTAGGAGTTTAGGGTTTAGGATTTAGGGTTTAGGATTTTAGGGTTTAGGCCCAAATCCTACAGCCCGCCTAGGCATTAGATGCCCGAAGCCCCGAAGCCCGGAATTTTGGAATTTTGGAGGGGCAAAATCAGCACGCTCAGAGCCTAATTAGGGTTTGGGGTTTAGGGTTTAGGGTTTAGGGTTTTGGCACAACATTTCCTGGGAAGCGCCCACGTCTCGCCCCAAAATCTCCGACGGCGCCTGGGAGCATCAGGGTTTGAACAGACTGTCACGGCCTTCGCCCTAAACCCTAAATCCCAAATCCTAAATCCCAAATCCTAAACCCTAAACCCTAAACCCTAAATCCTAAACCATAAACCCTAAACCCGAAAAACCCCTAAACCCCTAAACCCTAAACCCTACACCCCAAACTCAGAGCCTTATTGACACCCGAGGGGTCGAACGGACCCAAGAATTAGGTAGTTGGGTCACTTTAAACTGCCATAACCTACTTCTGGTAGGTAGTTAGTGTGAGACGAACTCTTTGATCTATATGGACCCTATAGAAGCAGGTTTTGGTAGTTCAAGGTAGGGTTTAGGATGTCTGTCGTGTCAGCTAGATTTTGGGGAAGTATATGATGATTAGATAGTTGGTCCCTTACAGTAAGCGTTGCAATTCTGTGTTGTGGTAGAAGTATCATGTTTTGGTGTCCTCAACTTGCGCCAGCCTTGGCTTTCCTTTGGTTTTTAAACCCTAAATAGTCAGCCTCCTTCGAACAATCCCCCGAACACTCAATCCCAAAACCCCTAAACCCAAACCCTAAACCCAGACCTCTACCTGAACTACCAGCATGAACCTATTTCTCTGTCAGGCCCCATCGGGCCCTACGAATTCCACATTAAGGTTTATAATAACAACCTACAGAAATTTCGGTTATGATGGTAAAAGGTAAGCACGAGGGATGTCGGACCGAGCAAACATCCCAGCCTCTTTAAGCGTCTCTGAGCGCCTCCGTGTAAGCGTCGCATTTAAACCTCGTCAAGCACCTTTCCCGTAAGCGCAAAAGCGCCTTCCCCCAAGGAATCAAGTGTCCCCTGCGCACGGCCAGCGTCTTTAAGCGTTGTGCGCCTTTTCCGCCAAGCGTTTTTCACCGCTTGTATACCACCCCCCCGCCCTTCGAAACCACCAGATTTACCCCCAGAAGTTGCCGCACACCGCCCGATTTCCCAGTTTTCCCGGCCCACCACGGCCCCCCTCCCCCCCCCTCCCCACCCCTTCTCTAGCGCCGCTGCCTTGCGCCTTGCAATTCCTTAGAACCCGACCCTTCTTAAGGCAAGGCAGTACCACACAACCCCCCCTCCTCATGGCGAAAAACCCCGGCGGCCTTTGTAGACATTTTGGTTTCCCATGTGACTGAACATATTCTTGAAGGTTTAGGGTTTAGGGTTGTAGTCGTAGTTGCAGTCCGCCAGTATCTTCCTGGATCGTCGCATTTACTTTTGGGTGTTTTGTTCAAAGTGTGTGTTCTTCTCATTTTTCCTTGCTGCTGCTGCCGTTATGTATACCCAGAATGTTATTTGTTACTCTTGGGCTCATAGTGCCTGCTTTTGTGCTGTTTGCTTCATCGTCCCGGTCCGGCTGTGCTGTTCGTTTATTTTTGTGGCTTTTGCCGTTGCTGCTGCTATTGTCGTGGCTGGTCCTTTCGTGTACTATGATAGATGATAGCAGCTTGTATGCTCTGGGGGTTTCCGAAATAGGGGACCCTAATATAGTACCCTAAATAGTAGGGTCCCTATTATAAGGACCCCCTATATAAGGTACCCCCCTAATTTTCGGAAACTCCCATATCGTCGATTCTCCACAACCCGAAGGCCCCGAATCCCGATCTAATATCAAAGCGAAAACCTTTGGAAACGCCGAAAAGAACCCACCCTAAACCCTAAACCCTAAACCCTAAACCCTAAACCCTAAAGCAACCCTAAAAAAAGAAACACAACAAGCCTTCACCCCTGAAAGCCTTGCTCTCTTGAGCTGCTGTGCACCACATCCGGAGTCTGAGAGGCAAAACCGGCGCAGGGTTTAGGCTTTAGGGATCATTTCGGCTCATAGTTTAGGGTTTAGGCTTTAGGGATCATTTCGGCTTTTTGTTTAGGGTTTAGGCTTTAGGGGTCATTTCGGCTCATAGTTTAGGGGTCATGTCGGCTTATAGTTTAGGGTTTAGGCTTTAGGGATCATTTCGGCTTATAGTTTAGGGTTTAGGGTTTATAGTTTCAGGAAGCCTGAATATTTACAAATATTTTTCGTACGGGTTCCTGATTGTTCGAGCTCCATATGCCCCAAACCCCAGCCCATTCTAATTGTTCAGCCCCATATATTACTGAACCCTCAGAGGACCATAAAGAAATCCTTATAGATCCCTTGTTCGAGGCTGTTATACACAATTCTGTTCGTTGGTTTGCGGGCTTTCGGGGTTTAGCCATGTAGGGCACGGGGACGTTGCGATTTAGGAAGTCATGGCTTCGGGGCCAACCCAAACCCTAAACCCTAAAAGCCCTAAACCCTAAACCTCGCAATTCCTGAACTCTGCTCGGGGGGGGGGCCGACTTGTTTTACTGTAGTGGCTGAGCCTTTAACCCTGACCCTGGACTCTATATTCTATACCCCTAAACCTTTAACCCTAAACCCGTAAACCCTGAACCCTGAGCCTACCGTTTAAAACTACCAAAGCCTACTGGCCTGTAGGCACGATTCATGAACCATGGAAATGGGGGGCGGGACCCTGCAGAGTGGTAAGTTCTGGTAGGTTCAGGTGAACCCTACCCTGAACCTAAAATAGGGGCATGAATCATTACCTATACTATTCTATGGGGTTCCTTGTTCTAACTATAGTATAACACGCCCCAACACCCTATTCTAATTATTAAGGCCCCTACACCCTAAACCCTTATAGTAGGCCCTTATACAAGCCTTTAGGGAACCCGTTAAAGGAACCCCAACCGCCCTATTCTAATTATTCTGAAACCTAACCCGGACCCTGAGCTCTAAGTCTGAGATCCTCAACCGCAAGTTGGCTGTCACCTGGCAAAGACCCGATGTAGAGGATCCTCAAAATAAGGCCACCGAAACCCCAAACTCCAAAACCCCAAAACCCAAAACCCTAAACCCTACGCCCTTAACCCAAAACCCTAAACCCTAAATCCTATGCCCGTTTCTGACGTCAAGAACCTGTTTTTGGTTGGGGTAGAAGTTCAAGCGATCCAGGTGCGGAGTCTTCCCTAGACTCGAAACCCTGAAGCTGAAACCCTAGATCCTAAACCCCACTGGGTTTAGGGTTTAGGGTTTAGAACCTAAACCCTAAACCCTAAACGGTTACCAAGAAGTTTCGGGTTCAGGGTTCAGGGATTTAGGGATTTAGGGCTTAGGGTTTAGGGTTCAGGGTTTAGGGTTACCAAGACTGTCTGGTGCTTAGTAGGGAATGTGGGAATGGGTTATAAGGGACTACTATAAGGGACCTTAAGGGACTATCGTAGGGATCCATTCCCCCATTCCCTACTAAGCACCAGACAGAGAAGTTTAGGGTTCAGGGTTCAGGGTTCAGGGATAGAGGTCGCAATAAGAAGCAGTACTCTTCTTCCTTGTTGTTTCCTTTTAGGGCTTATGGAGTTTAGGGTTTAGGGTTTAGGGTTTAGGATTTAGGGTTTAGGGGTTATGACAGCTCTACCAAAATAAACCCCAAAAGCCCTATTCCGATGGCTAGCACCCCTTGTTCTTAGGTTCCCGCAGCAGTACCCTGACAGTCGGTCTGCTGGGGTTTTCTCCCTCGAGGGACTGAATATGAGCGCGGTGGCACTCTGATCATTCAGGAGTTGCTGGGGATCCTGGTTGAAAATCACTTCGGGTTTCTTAAACTTAGGAGCCCAATAGGTCAGCTTTGAACTTTTTTGGTATATTAAACCCCCTACTAAATGAAAAGTTTAATTTTTTTGGGGCCAGGGTACTGGGAAGCTAAGCCTAAGCCCCAAAGCCTAAACTTATGGGTTTAGGGTTTAACGTTTAGGGCTTAGGGTTTAGGGTTTAGGGTTTAGGGTGGTGTTCAAAACCAGCTTCTGCCAGGGACTGGGCAACCCAGCACAATCCAGCCAGGACCCCTCCAGTGAGGCATGTTTCCAGTTCTAAAGTTGTACTACAACCCAGCACTGAAGTTGTACTAGAATCCCGCACAATCCAGCCAGGACTCTAAACGAGGCATTTCCAGCACTAAACTAGGATCACGAACGAGGCATTTTCCAGTACATAAGTTGTACTAACATCACGATTCGTGGTTTTGATATATAAGACGATGTCAAGACAGAACAATAACCCAATTCCGGGATAGGGAATTTGCAACCCTACATACCTGCTCTGGGTATAGGACCCCAGTGGCGACATGGAGCTTGACGATGATTTGAAGCCGTGGCCTCAGGGAGTAAGCATGATGCAGTTGGCTGAGTGAGTACACTCTTACAACTCTTGGGATAATACTATCCTTTGTAGAAGTGAAAGTGTACGCTTGTTTAGGTTCTGAACACAGCAACTGCGTAACAACGGGGCTTCAAGTAGTAGTTCTGTTCCTTGGCGGTCCTTATGATCTTTGAAGCGCCATACACCCCGAAGCCCTTTTTGTTATTATCAAGATCCCTGTAGTAGTCTCATATTCCATCTAAATCCCCAAGCCCTAAGGCCTAAGCCCAGGGCCTGAAATTCCAAGCCCAAACTCCAAGCCTTCAAGCTCAAGGAAAAAAGCACCCGCAAAAGCAGGGGCCGCATTTTAGGGTTTAGGGTTTAGAGTTTAGGGTTTAGGGTTTAGGGACCCTTGCGCTATGACGCCCCATGTGTCGATTGAAGTTTCACGGCGAGGTACGTTTCGTCGTTAACAGATATGAGACTCCTGCAAAATTCCCTCAAGAAGACTGATACGCCTGTATAGACCTCGTTCAACCTTTATGAAGCCAGACCCCACGAAAACCTAATCACCCCTCTATACCGTGACAAAACCTTGATTGAAGCAAGAAATCCCTAACCCCTGCACCCTCAACCCCCTAAACCCTAAACCCTAAACCCTCAAACCCTTGAGCTCCATCCGAAACCGCATGATAGACCCCTGTTCACCCTTGATTTTAGGGTTTAGGGTTTAGGGTTTATGAAACCCTGAGAAAATCCATTAATCCCTGAAACCCCAAACCCTAAAAGCCGCTACAACTTCAAACCCCTAGGAAAGCTTTAAAAAGAAACCAACCCTAAACCCTAAACCAGAACACCTTAAGAGCTCAGGCCCCTACAAACACCCGTTAAAAGCCCGCAACACCCCCTAAGACTAACCCTAAACCCTAAACCCTAGATGAAACCCTAAACCCTAAACCCTAAACCCTAGATGAAACCCTAAACCATAAACCCCCCCTAAGAAAAACCCTGCAGCACCCGAAGGTTCCGGGTAAACTTGATCCCGGAAGAGAGCGGCTCCGAGGTGCCTTCCTTGAGGGTTTAGGGAGGAGGGTTTAGGGTTTAGGGTTTAGGGTTTAGGGTTTAGGGAGGAGGGTTGAGGGTTTAGGGTCAAAGTTTAGGGTTGAGGGTTTAGGGTTTGGGGTTAAGTTTAGGGTTCAGGTTGAGGGTTTAGGGTGTGGGTCAAAGTTTAGGGTTTAGGGAGGATGGTTGAGGGTTTAGGGTTTGGGGTTAAAGTTTAGGATCTAGGGTTCAGGGATGAGGGTTTAGGGTTTTAGGGTTTCGGGTTTAGGGGTTTAGGGATTGGGGCTTAGGTTTGAGCCATTTCAGTAAGCACGGCTCACATTTCTAGGGCTCCAGCCGCTTGCCACCTCGAACTTGCAATGGACCCGGCACTACATGGGAGTTTCCGAAAATTAGGGCACCTTATTTTGGGGTCCTTATAATAAGGATCCTATTCTATAGGGTACTATACTAGGGTCCCTTATCTTCGGAAACTCCCACATGGAGACGCCGTCCGAGCCCTTCGTCTCGGGCTCACCTTTGCCGAGCAGAGTTTAGGGTTTAGGGTTTAGGGTTTAGGGTTTAGGGTTTAGGGTTTAGGGTTTAGGGTTTAGGGTACTTGATGCCCTCACCGACCACGCCTCGAAGAGAGCACTTCTATGTTGTTGGCACCAGGGGCCGGAGCAGGGCTCATGATGAAGCCTACTCTGAGGATAACTGGAGGCGACAGCACTCATGTGCAGCCTGGTTTGCATCGCAGCGAGCGAGATTGCCTTTGCAGCCATCCGGAGTTGCAGCAAGAACGGTCACTGTGGGATCCAGCATATCGCGGAATTGGGGGGGGCGAGAGTCCTCCGGTCGTAGCGATGTCGGTGCCCGGGCTGGAGGAGGAACTCCAGGAAACTGGAGTTTAAGGATGAGGCTTTGGGGTTGAGGGTTTAAGGATGAGGGTTGAGGGTTTGGGGTTTAGGGATGAGGGTTTCGGGTTTTATGTGACCTCCAAGGTTTCTGTATTACTTCAATGTACTTTCAGGTGCGATAAGGGTACTATAAGGGTGCTGTAGGGGGTTGAGAAAGCTTTACAGCTTAGGGTTCTGTATGCTTTCAAGGTGCAAAATACTTTATAGTAGGGCCATGTTCAGTGTACTGTCAGGGTATTATAGGGGGTACTCTGAAACCTGAAACCCCTAAACCCTAAACCGGGTACTATTCGGGTGCTGTGAGGGTGTGTTGAGGAAGCTTCACAGTTTCTAGGTTTAGGGGACCAGTGCTCAATTTAGGGGCCTTAACAATTAGAATGGGGTTCGGGGGTGGATTATACTATAATTATAATAAGGAACCCGCAAACACCCTATTCTAGTTATTATGGCCCCCTAAACCCTAAACCCTTATAGTAGCCCTTTAGAACCCTAAAGCCCAAACCCTGAAAGTCTTAGAGTTTAGGGTAAACCCGAAACCCTTCAATCCCTAAAGCCGTAAATCCAAAGGCTCCAAGGCCTTCGAATTTAGGGGAATGTAGCGGGCCTTCATAATTAGAATAGGGTTTTGGGGGTTCCTTGAAAGGGGTTGAGGATTTTAGGATGATTTAGGAGTTGCAGGGTTCGGCTTTTCAGAGTTGGGGGCAGCCTGGATGTGTTTCGAGGGTTTAGGGGTGTTTGGTGAGGTGTTAAGTTCACTGGGCTAAAATTTGAAGCTCGTTTGAGAATGAGAAGACGGTTTACGGGCCATTGTAGCGGAACCATCATTGAAACAACACAAGGCTATTGTGACGATGTTTTCAGACCTCCAAAGTCTGCTCGGGTAATCTAGAAGCCTAAAATAATTATCCCATTGTACTTAATAAGGCCCCTACATTGATCAGCATCCCTAAACCCTAAACCCTAAACCCTAAGGCCCCTACATTAATCAGCACAAGGAAATCACAAGACACCTGGCAGATTGCTCCGAGTCTGGGTAGGGCTCTTGGATGCTGTTTAAAGTTGTTTACTCCAGGACCCCTGGTTTAGGGTTTAGGATTTAGGGTTTAGGGTTTAGGGGCCTACTATACTACAATACCCAGACCCCCGGGAGGATCTAACAAGTAGATCCCCTAAATTTGGGACCCTAACTACTAAAGGGTACGTTATAGGAACCTCCTTAAGGGATCTACTTTATGGAGCCTCCCGGGGGTCTGGGTAAGGGTATCAGGTAACCTTTTGCTACAAGGGGACTATCAGGGTACTATGTCACTATCTGTATCAGAAGGCTACCAGATTGCGATAGGGGTACTGTATTGGTACGATGACGGTCTTCCGGGCGGGTTGATGTGACCGCATGAATGACCCCAACTTTAAGGTTTAGGGCTTTAAGGGTTGTCGGGTTAAGGGTTTAGGGCGTCAAGGTGTTAGGGTTTGCTGGGTTCTGGAGTACCATAATTGAATACTTTTTTGGGGACCTGTTCCTTAAGGGAGCCACTATGAAGTTACCCATACTTTTTCTCCCTGGTTACTTCAAACCCTAAACCCCTAAACCCCTAAACCCTAAACCCTAAATCCTAAACTTGGTTTCAGGTTTAGGTGACGGAGTTTTTCGCCGAAGCCGAGAGTATGATCATCAGCGAAAGGGCGGCCGATCCCAAAACCCTAAACCCTAAACCCTAAAGAAGCCGGGCCGATCCCTGGCCTGGGCACCCTGAACCGGCTCAGGGTTTTGGGTTCGACCCCCCGAAACCCTAAACGTTTTAGGGTTTTGGGCTAAAGCCCCGAAACCCTAAACCCTTTAGGGTTTAGGATTCGACCCCCGGAACCCTAAACCCTAAAACCCTTTAGGGTTTAGGGTTCAACTTCAACCCCCTAAAGCCTAAATAAAGGGTTTAGGGGTAAACCGCCTCAACCCTAAACCCTTCAGGGTTTAGGGTTGTAGGTCTTAGGGGTTTGGCTTTAGGGTTGGACAGATTCAGATCGCCGGGTGGCCCTCACCGCCATCATTTCCCTCCGGCACGCCACGCCGCACAGAGGATCCCCCACACAACTCTAAGTTCTAAAAAACCCTAAGCCCCTAAACCCTACATCCCTAAACCCTAAACCCTAAACCCTAAACCCTAAACCCTCCCCCACGCAACCTAAGCTTCTAAAGCCCTAAATCCTCGGTCCAGGCAGGGGCCCTGAAGGTCATGCACAGGCTGCCAGGACCTCGGACTGTTTGCGGGTTTAGTAGTTATAGTAGAGTGGGCCCCAAAACCCTATGAGAAAAGTTATTAAGGCATACAGCTGGGCTTTTGTTTAGGATTCAATTTAAGTTATAATTATACGGGAACCCTATTATTTAGTATAGGTCCCTATTATGGTAACTTAAGTTAAATCCTTTAGCAGGAACCCAGCCAAGCCAAGGGTCCTGATCATAGGCTTCGCGTTTGGGCATTTTGAGAGGTTCCTCTTAGAGCTGTTGCGGAAGGGTCCTATAGATGTTCGACGGTTTTAGGGTTTAGGGCTTTGGCTGTGGAGATCTAGGGTGTGTGGGCGTTGGGGGTGGTAGGGTTTAGAGATTCGATTCCTGTCGACTTGTCGTATGGATTTGAGCCTTTAGGCTGCCAAAAACGCCCGCAGCATGCGATGGAACGCTCAAAGCTTTCCCTGGCTGCGAACCAAGCCGGCAGCTAAGCAATACTCCTAAACCCAAAACAAGATGGAACCTGTAAAAGAACAGAAAGTCTGCGGGCTAAGATGTGCTCATATTCACCCGTTCCCTACGCGTATTCCTGAAGCAAGAACCCACACAGCCCGTAAATCCAAACAGCTTTGAACACTGAATCCTAAGAATGCAACCCTAAACCCTAGGACCAGCAACAGGGTTCCAGTCGATGCATGCCTTAAACTGTCGATTCTTGCTTGGAGGATCGTGGGACTTAGTAAGTAAAATATGGTAACCATACTTATATCTACTTACAGCCCCCCCCCCCAATTTGGGGTACTAATAAGCTTACTTACTCAGTGCCATGATCCTCCAAGAAACCTTAAACCCTAAACTCCTGGACTCATTGTTGATCCTTGTTAAAATGTCAACAGATGGTCCTATACTGCCTGCAATGAAAACTCATCATAAACTCATTGAGATCCACATGGGTAGATCTCTAGGTCAGTGTCCGTTTTAGACCCCCCGAAAAAACAGTACGGATCCTTTCCAAAAGGACCCTATATAAAAGGGACCCTAACTTAGAGAAGTATCCACGTGATAACCTTCGACCTAAACCCCAAACCCTAAACCCTAAACCCTAAACCCCTAAACCCTAAACCCTAAACCCTAAAGCAGCGAAGGGTCCGGGCTCTCCCATGTCGTTCGGGTCTTTTGGCGTAAGGACACCCGAGGTCTTCTAGCCGTCTGAATGAAGTCGAACCGTACTCCCCCTCAAGTCCCTGTACACGTGTGGTGCATGTGTATGTACTTACATACATATATATATATATATACACATATACATGTATAATGCAGATATAGATGTGTATATAAAAAGCTTATTCTTCAGATCATACACAGGCTCCCTCGAGACGTGACCCGAAGTAGTCAGACCCTTGTGCTGAAGACTAAGCTTCACTACACGGTTTCAGAGTGAGGTCTCTCTCGCTTGTGGGCGGGAAGAGCTCGTCGGGGGCCTGGGCGTCGCTTCATGTGGGGTTTAGGGTTTATAGGGTGTAGGGATTGAGGGTATAGAGTTTAGGGGTGTTAGGGTTTCAGGGTTTGGGGCATTAGCAACCGCTCCGCCCCGGCAATGGAAAAGGGTTTTTCCTGGAACCCTAAACACGAATTGCCCCATCAGAGTTAACGGTTAGACCAGGAACACGTGGTGCATCTTCACGAAAACCCTAAACCCTAAGCCCTAAACCCTAAACCCTACACCCTAACCCTAAACCCTAACCCTACACCCTAAACCCTAAACCGTGGAGTTGTGGTAAACTTGTGAGTCCATCGAGTTTGTTTTGCGGTGTCTTTGGAGCAAGAGCCCTTCTATTAGGGCCTGCAGCATCTAGGGCTGCTTGAAAGGCTGCTGTCCGAGACGTCCAGGAGGACCTAAACGGGAGATCCCATTGCTGAAAAGCTGATCCCCTAACTTGGGACCCTATACTACTGAAGGGTCGCTTAATGTAGGACCTTATAGACTATTAAAGAGTACTTTGTAGGAATCCCCTTAAGTTATGCTTTTGGGCTCCTCCCGGTGGTCTGCGTTACTAGGTTCCGTTCAAGGAACCTACCTTTTGGGCACTCAGAGCTTGCAAAATCTAAATTATGGAATATTTAAGATCGTATTATAATTTAAGCTGGATTCCTCAGTCAAATCCGGGTACTTTCTAGACCCTGACAGGGTTGTGGCTAGCCTTGCGCCCTCCAGCGCTAATGTAGGGGCCGGAATAACAACAACAGGATTCGTTAAAGGCTTCCTTTAAGGGCTCCATAAGGCTCTAGGATATTTAGGGGTCTTATAGGGTTTTGTGCACGTGCCAGGAAAAATTAGACAAGTATTCTTTGCAATACATTATACCATAGCACACCCCAACACCCTATTCTAAGCAGTCAGTCCCCCATACTTAGGTTTAGGATTTAGGGCTCTAAGTGATGAGTGACAGTAGGGCTTGATAGGCGTTCCTTCAATTGTTAGGGGTTCTGACTACCGAGTGATAGTATCCCCCAGAAAAGCCCTACAAAGGTCTATGTTAGATACCGCCAAACCCTGTTCAGCTTCAGACCCGATATAACTAGGTTCCTGAGTAGTACCCTCTTGCCCTTTTTATTCTAGGGTTCCCTTATCAAAAATGAATAAAAGGAAAAAAGGGTACCTTCACTTTGGGGTCACTCAAGAACCTAGATAAGGTTTAGGGGTTTTTTTTACAGAGGAGCCATGTCAATCTCAAATCTTGAAAGGGCGCATGCGGCCCAAAACTGTGAAGACGAACAAACCAACAACATTGAAACTTTCATTGCCAGCAACTTCAACTCTTTACCCCTAACCTAAGCCCAGAAACACCTAAACCCTAAACAGTGATCTGTGCACTCTACACACTCTAAAGCCCTAAACCCTTTAACCTGAAACTAAAGGCCCTATTTGTCAAGTCACCTGGTCCTACAAGTATCAGGACAGCCAAAAGCCTTCCTTCAATCCGCAAACCTTACGGCCTAAAGCTGCAGGGAAAAGATTTACCAGATTTTCTTCCACACGGTGGATCCTACCTACCAGGTCGGCTGGGTTCGGGCGTCACAGAAGTGCGATTTAGGAATTGAGGAGTTTGACGAGTTCTTAGAACTTATAAAGGGCTCCAAAGCGTTTAATTGGGTTTCTGTTAGGGGTTGGTAAGCCTGGGGCCCCCAGTCGTTCCCTCAATCTTGAATAAAGAAGAATGTGTTCTAAAGGGTGCCCTATGTGGTGTAATATGCAGCAAGAACCTTGTTCTAGTTCTTCAGGCCCGATACCAAGCCCCAAACACAATTATAGTAGACCCCCTGAAAAAACCCTTGAAAGGGCCCCTGTTCTTATTTTTCTGGCCCCCTGTAGTGCGCCCTTCTAATTGAACTTGAAAAACAAGAAACTGACAGTAAGATAGGGGCAACATGACTACTATCCGAAACCTAAGTACCTGATTATTGGGTCCTTTGGACCCTTGGGGTTACCCTTATCAACAAGCCCGAGTATCACTGATCATTCAGACCCCTTGACTCTAAACCCTGAACCCTTCTACGGGGCCTTCATATTTACAATAGGGTTTTGGTGTGCAGTATGGTAAATTTTGTAACAAGGAACCCTAAGGAATAACATT
>CAJNDV010020624.1:39364-54093 GCA_905221635.1 Symbiodinium sp. CCMP2456
TAAACCCTAAACCCTGAACCAAGGATGCCCCTTGAAAGTCACAGCGGACGTCCTCATGGAGTAGCATAGGAGTGCAAGAAAAAGGCCTTGATAGAGCGCCCTCAATACTTGGTTGAACTTTACCGTCACTTTATAGCTTTATCACTTTTAGGATTAGCCTTCTTGATATTAGGGGTACGAAAAGTTATAATTTTAGCAGGGTAGTAAAGAGCACCCCAGAATAGTAGTCAGTAGGTAACAATAGCAACATTTCATATAGCGACTCCTTTTATCTCCAAAAACCCCAGAACATAAACTTGAAGCCCTAGACCCTTAACCCTAGCGTGAAACTCTAGAGAAGCTCCTGTATGTCTTGAATTATAGTAGAAGCCAGAAAGTTGGAACATCATTATCCTCATGTCCTTCGGGTGAAGTACAGGGGATCCCAGCACTAATCATCCTAAACCCATGTTCCAACTTTCTGGGATTCACTCTGACCTAAAACTTATATCCCTATAACCCTAAGCCCTAAACCCTGAACCCCTAAACCCCTAAGCCCTAAGCCCTAAAAACCCAAAACACTAAAACCCAAAACCGTGAAACCCCAAACCCTAAAACCCTGAACCCTAAAACCCGCCCGAAGCTCCTGTATGCCTTGATTTACGACAGAGTCCATTGGCAGAGCGCTGGTTCCCAGACCACCGGGAGGATCCAAAAAATAGATCCCCTAAGGGATTCCTATAAAGTACCCTTTAGTAGTTAGGGTCCCAAATTAGGGGATCTACTTTTTAGATCCTCCCGGTGGTCTGGGTTGACGACAGAGGAGGCGATCGTGACGGGCTCTGGCATGGAGTGTAAAGGGTTTAGGGTTTAGGACTTAGGACTTACGGTTTAGGGTTTAGGATTTAGGATCAAGGGTTTAAAGTTTCGGGTTTCGGATTTAGGATTTAGGGTGTAAAGTTTGGGGTTTAAGATTTCGGGTTTAGGGTTTAGGATCTGGGGTTTAGGGTTTAGGGTTTAGGAATTAGTTTTTCAGGTTTAGGGTGGCCTAAAAGGCCACTTCACACGAAGGCGTTTTTGAACGTGAAGATGCCGCGCCCAAGAAGTAACCCACGGGACAAACGGCCTCCTCGGCAAAGTCCTTGAAGCCGCAACCCATGAAGACGGCACGCAGAAGGTGTTTCAAAGGATCCGCAAGCGGGTTTAGGGTCTTGAGGTTCAGGGGCTGGGGTTTTGGGGGGTTGAAGGTTTTGGGGATTGGGGTTTTGGGGCGTTGGGGTTGGGTCTAGGACATTTTCGGGTGGGTAGGTACCGTTATAGGAGCCTTATGGAAGGGCTGCTATATACCCTATGGAAGCCTTATAGAAGCCCTACAAACCCTAAACTCCCCACCTGTAGTTTCCTATAATATGGGGATGGGGGGATGGGGGGGGGGTCTAGATGATTACCAACAACATCCCTTTTGGCTCCTTAACCCTAAACCCTAAACCCTAAACCCCTAAACCCTAAACCCCGAAACCCTAAACCCTAAACCCTAAACCTTAATATGCACCTTGAGTAGACCGGTAGTCTACTGTACTCCGAAGCTCTACTCTCGGAAGTGAGGGCCCTATATTGGGCCTGAGGGTTTGAGGGGGTTTAGGGTTTAAGGGTTTAGGGTTTAGGGTTTAGGGTTTGAGGGTTTTGGGAGTTTAGGGTTTAGGGTTTAGGGTTTAGGGTTTAGGGTTGAGGTTTTGGGGGTTTGGGGTTTAAGGGTTTAGGGTTTAGGGTTTGAGGGTTTTGGGGGTTTATGGTTTAGGGTTTTGGGGGCTTCCGGGTTGGGGATGTCAGGGTTCTGGCAATGGCCCCTCTCCTGCCAAGTCACCAGGCAATGCCCCGTGTAAGTCCCTCGGAAAGACACCTGTCGCCAAGCAGAGCTCCAATAGG
This sequence comes from Symbiodinium sp. CCMP2456, assembly GCA_905221635.1. Classification (NCBI taxonomy): domain Eukaryota; class Dinophyceae; order Suessiales; family Symbiodiniaceae; genus Symbiodinium; species Symbiodinium sp. CCMP2456. The sequence goes on from CAJNDV010020624.1 coordinate 41,270, forward strand.
GTCCGAATTCCTTTAAGAAAGGTTTAGGGTTTAGGGTCTACAGGTCCATAATTAAGAGTTCTAGTATAGGCAGCATACGGGGCTGCCCGGGCCAAATACCATACTCTATGGGGATCTTGGGCGGTTCTGAGATGTAGGGTACCCTAAACCCTAAACCCTCAACCCCAAAACCCGAAACCCCTAAACTCCAAATCCGTAAACCCTAAATCCCAAAACCCCTAAACCCTAAACCCCAAAACCCCAAGACCCTAAACCCCTAAACCCCTAAACCCCAAACCCCTAAAACCCTAAACCCTAAACTCTGCAGGTTCACATCAACGTGCCAGACCATCGCCAGCCGATTTTCCCTACCAACGAGGCAGCGCCTCCGAGGGACCCGGACTTCCCCCAGCTTTGTGTTTAGGGTTTAGGGTTGAGGGGTTAAGGGTTTAGGGTTTAAGGGTTTAGGGTTTAGGGTTTAGGGTTGAGGGGTTAAGGGTTTAGGGCTTAGGGTTGAGGGGTTTAGGGTTTAGGGTTCAGGGTTTAGGGGTTTAGGGTTTAGGCGGTTTTTCGGGTTTAGGATTTAGACGGTTTAGGATTTGGGGGGGTGAGGTTTTAGGGTTTAGGGGTTTAGAGTTTAGGGGTTCCTTCTTGGGCGAAGCGGAGTTTTAGAATTGGGATTGTAGGGCTTAGGGCATAGCTTCAGGGTTAGTCAAGGATGTTTTCAGGAGCCTCCCTGCACACCTGCACAGTGACCCTAAACCCTAAACCCTAAACGCCTGCACAGGTTTTCCATCAGTGGCACCCGCTGATGGATGGCCTCCGCCGGCGGCCTCGCCTTAGGCACGGGCTGTTGGTTTTAGGCCAGAATCAAAGGACTTTAGGAGGGACCCGTAATAGGGATCCTAAATCCCATTACCTTAAATAACAATTGTATAGTCCTTATATACCCCTTATATAGCCAGGTAGTCTCCATATTAACCCCTATAACCGACAAGGGTCACTATTCAGGGTCCCTCCTAAAGCCCTTAGACAGAAGGGGAAGGTTGCTACACAAGTTTCATTTGTTCAGAGTACATGCCGTACTTGTAACTTGTTTATCGCCCGTGCAACTACAGTTCGGGGCCGTATCGGTGGATTGTAGGAGCAGTTACGACTAGTTAGAGTGTGGTTTCTGACTCGACGTGTGTTTGCCGGGCTAGGTATGTTGGTGACGGGCTACGCAGGTCATAGTTTTCGTAAAGCTTCGTACATAGCTGAGTAGGTATCCGTGAATAGGTATAGAATGTACGCATGTATACCGCTGCAACATGTGCATATACATGTACAATCTTAAGTAGAGGATCAGGGCATACAGCAAACAGTATATGCAAGAAGGCAGTCTGCGCCCGATTGGGATTACCTACGTACTACCTCCTCTGATCCCAAGAGCGATTAAGGACCCTAGACCCTAAACGCTAAACCCCGAAACCCTAAACCCTAAACCTTAAGAAGATTCTGAATCCATGCTAAAGCCCTCCAGGGCCCTGACATGCTCATTGACATATCAGCTACTTCCTCATTCCCTACCTTAACCTACCATAACCTACTTTTATGTAGCGTCCCTATAAATCCCATATTCGGGTCTAGAACAAGAACCTACAAAAAAGGTGGGTTTTGGTGGGTCAAGGTAGATTCTAGATCCTTCGAATGCAAGGGTTAAGTAAGTTGGGGAGGTGTTCACATCTCGGATCACGTGGGGTCAGGGCTGTATAGGGGTTCAGGGTTTAGAGTTTAGGGTTTTGCATTCAGCCGTCAGTGCCTGGGCTTTGGAGTACCGTACTTTAATATCTTTTTTGGGACCTGTTCCTTAAAGGAACCATTATGAAATAAAAGTCTATACTTTTTTCTCCCTGGTTACTTCAAAGCCCAGGTGTTTAGGGTCGATACAGGGTTGAGTCTGGGTTCGAGTCGAAGTTCGAGAGTCGCTAAAGCTCAGGTACCCTAAACCCTAAACCCCTAAACCCTAAACCCTAAACCCTAAACCCTAAAGGTTAAGGAGGGGGTACCAAGACAGTAGTCCTTAGGATTCCTGATTGAAATTCTGGTATAGCGTAAGCATGTGTAACCCCAAGCCCTCTTTTGAATATTAAGGCCCCAATCTGTGAAAATGCATCCCCACCCCTAAACCCCCAAAACCTAAGCCTCAAAACCTAAACCCTAAAACCCTAAACCTTAAACCCTAAAGCCTAAACCCTAAAACCCTAAAACCCTAAACCTGTTCGGAAGGTTTCTCATCCGGCTAAAGCCCATGGATAGTGGACCGCTGGATGCTATGCCTGGATGCTTAGATTCGTGGGGTCTCCTTGGGGGGCTTAGATTTTAGGGTTTAGGGTTTAGGGGTTTAGGGGGTTTAGGGGGTTTAGGGTTTAGGGTTTTAGAGGTTTAGGGTTTACGGTTCAGGGGTTTAGGGGTTTAGGGTTTAGGGCCCTTAGAGCAACACTTGTTTTGCTATGAAGCAACCCAGCCTTACAGGAATCCCTGAACCCCTTGTAGGGTTCAAGAAGGCTTTTGTACAGGCATTTGATCGAGGGTTTTCAGGGTTCTTCCAAAGGTGTTAGAAGGGTGCTACTACGGGGTTGTGTAGCGACGTGTACATGACTGAAGCGATAAAGTCGTGGACTGTACGACAGGAAGTCTGAGGAAATGGGGTATCGAATGCTAAAGGTGATAGAGTTCTTCTACTGGGTTCTGGAGTACCATACTTGAATACTTTTTTTGAGACCTGTTCCTTAAGGGCGAAATTAAAGTCTATACTTTTTCTCCCGGGTTACTTCAAAGTCTAGAGACTTCTATGATGATTTCAATCGGCCTTTGGGGACGCCTTCCTGTACTTTACGGCCGTCCAGGAAAGGATGACGTCGAGGATCCTCTAACAAGAAGCCTTACCCCTAAACCTGAAGGTCTATGAAGGCCCCTACCCTTATAGTAGCCCTTTTGAACCCTTAAAAGGAGCCCTTTAAAGGAACCCCCCAAAACCCTGTTCTGATTATGAAGGCCCCTATATTAAACCGCAAACCATACCCGGACCTGGCTTCTTACCGACTTGTAACAAGGAAATTCATAAGAGGAAACCCTGAAAGGGTAGGGCTTATAGGATTCAAACAAGTGTTAAGGCCCTATATTGAGCCTCGCAGCTGAGCTTGCAAGCTTCAGCTCGGATGGCAAAGTCAGCATAATCGCGTTTAGGTTGAGGGTTATCCCCCAAAAACTTACACACCAACAACCTCTCGACCCTAAACCCTAGGCCCAATACCCTGCCAAAAACCGTGCTGATGCATAGCCAATGTAAGAGTCCAGCCTAAGGCTTGAAAACCCTAAAACCCTAAACCCCTAAACCCTAGACCCTAAACCCTAAACCCTAAACCCTAAACCCTAGCCTAAGGCTTGAAAACCCCTAAAACCCTACCTTTAGGGATCCTTGAGCCCTCACGTAGCAGCCTCTGAACCGATCTTAAGGTGCGGCTGCTGCGGCTGATGCGATCGTTTTGGGCTGACGGTTGACGTTCTGAAGTTGTTTAGGTAGGGTTTAAGGTTGAGTAAGGTGCGAGGGTTAGGGTTCAAGGACTACTCTTGGCGGCGTTGCTTCCCAGAATGCCCCTTGATAAAGCCATCTAGTTGAAACTCTACAATACTGGATGGCTCCATAAGGATGGCTTCTGATAATGACTCAGGGTATTGCGACTTGAGCCCGTAAACCCTCAACCCCTAAACCTAAACCCCGGACTGTAAGCTATCTAGCTCGCATTAGACAGGGCTTCTGATTGCCATTGATAATATGAAGCAGGCGGTCGGGGGCTCTTTGTTCCTGTGGCTGTATAGGTAGTTCTCTAAATTAGAGTCGCTTTTTCAGGGTTCTCTACAGGCATTTATAAGGGTTTCTAGCAGGGTACTATAAGGGCAGTTCTCAGAATTAGGGCCCCTTTGAAGGTCCTCTTCATGAGGGTGCCGTGCTGTTTGGGGGGACTTGAAACAAGGGCACCCTAATTTAGCGAACTATATATATATATATACAGACATAAATACATGTAATATGTTTTGCTTTAGGACTTTCCCGCCTGCGATGCAGTTTTGCTTTCTTCGCGCAGAATGCGTGACACCTTTTCCGGCATGTTTGCGGGAAGGAATCGTTTCACACTGGCCACAGAAAGGCCTCAGCGACATGGGAGTTTCCGAAAATTAGGGAGGTACTATATTAGGGTACCTTATTTTCGGAAACCCCCACATGCCGCACGACATGCAGCTCGCATTGACGGATGTGGAAGTTTCAAGAGATAAGGCACCGAGATGGAGACTTTGGACACTAGTCCTCAATGGAATAACTCGCAAGTGAATCCTAAACCCTAAACCCTAAACAGTCTTAGTTGGGGAACGAGCCGAAGTCCCACCTGCCCAGACCCTTTGCGTCTCTACGGTTTACTTCAGGTATTTAGGATTTGGGGTGTTTGCGGGGTTTTTGGATTTAGGGTTTAGGGTTTATTTAGGGGTTCAGGATTTCGGGTGTTTGGTTCTTTGGGTTAGGGTTGTGTAAATGTGCATGAAGAGATGCTTCCGCAGGATATCCTGGCATCACGACTCTCCAACCCCAACGCCTTCACAGACCGTAGGATCCTAGAATGTTTGCCTCCGGTTCTGGAAGCTTTACTGGGTTCTGGAGTACCATACTTAAGGGAACCATTATGCAAATTAAGTCTACATTTTTTTCTCTCCCTGGTTACTTCCCTAAACCCTAAACCCTGAGCCCTAAACCCTTACTTCAAAGTCTAGTTTATCTTCTGTTAAACTAGGAACCCGTACAGAAAAGTATGACCAGGGTCCCCAAACCCTAAACCTCACGGGACTAAAGGAGGGTTTAGGGTTTAGGGTTTAGGGTTTAGGGTTTAGGGTTTAGGGTTTAGGGTTTAGGGAGGGACCCTTAAAGGGACCTTTGGGGTTATATACGGGCTTCAATAGGGGCCTGAATAGTTAGGTTTAGGGTTGTAGGGTTTAGGGTTTAGGGTTTAGGGGCCTGAATAGTTAGAATAGGGTTTAGGGTTTTAGGGTTTAGGGGTTCAGGGTTTAGGCCTCTGTTCAAGGGACTAAAGGAGGGACCCTTAAAGGGATGCTTGGGGTTATATCTTTGGGGCTGAGTAGGTAACCTTTAACCTTTTGGAGGTTATATAATCCTACTATACATTATAAGGTTAGCCTTTTTTTGGGTCAGGGTACTCAGCCCCTAAGATATAGGGGCTTTACGATACTATATAAGGGGTATATAAGGGTTATATAGGGTATTAGGATTAGGGGTCCCTTCCAGGGGTCCCTCCTATTGTCCATCGTACACCCTGTTCCCAAAACCCGATTCAAACCGTTTGCTAGACGCCAAACCACATACGCTCAGACCCGACCCGACACCCCGAGCACTCAACTCAAAGCCCCAAGCCCAAAGAGACTCGACACTCGTTGGTCTCGGTTATCGAGTTTAGCCCAACGCGCCCAAAACGCTCAATATTACGGTTTGAGATATATCCTTACTGAGGGGTTTCGGCATTCGGGCTTGGAGGACTTGAATAGTTAGTCATACGTTTCCGTCTTATTGCAACTCTAGTATAATGTACCCCAAAACCCTCTTCAAAGATTACAAGACCCCTATTCTAGGGTGCACGCATCCCAGCACGACAAGATCCCGAAGCCTCAACCACGAAGAGCTTGCAAATGCAAGTTGTGCGAAACCCATAAAACCGCCGATGAGGTTTTCCGATGCGCAAAAGGATGCGGGGTTTAGGGTCTAGGGTGTCCACCCAGGACTCCGCAAACTTGCGTTTAGTATCATAAAACTAAGTAGGTAAGGTTATAAATCAGGTAGCTACACTTGTAATTAAGTATAACCCCAGGTACTTGCAACCTATATCCTTACATACTGAGTCCTGTCATCCTCCAAGTATTCCCTGACTTCGTAGCAACCCGATTGCCTGACTGATTCTCCCACTACCTTACTGGAGACTTAGTACGTGGGGTGAGAAGTAAGGCAAGCATAGTTGTATTTACGGAAGAAAGAAATACAGGTACTTGCCCTACTCGGCAAGTCCTCTTATCCTTTAATGGCCTCAGGGCGAAGAGTTCTTGGCAGCAAGCTTCCCAGACCCCCGGGAGGATCCAGAAAGTAGATCCCTTAAGGGGGTTGCTATAAAGTACCCTTTAGTAGTTGGGGTCCCAAATTAGGGGATCCACTTTTTGGATCCTCCCGGGGGTCTGGGTTATTGCAGTTTCAACCCTGCACGTCACCGGGGTCCTTTTTGTATTCTGGCTGAGAGGGCCTGTACGATGTACTACCTAAGATGCTGAGCTGCAGACGTATAAGTATTCGGTACGATGTGCGCCATTCGTCCTAGCGCAGAAAGAAGTTCCCTAACCGGTGCCCAGATAAAGCCTGCTATGACTGTAGGTCTTTAGTAATGAACCATGAAGCCATACAACCTAATAGCCCTAGTAAGCTGCTCTTTAATCCTAATAGGACCTTGCGAAATAGACCACGAATTCGTTTGGGTTTAGGGTTTGGGGTTTTGGGTATATCTCCCGTCCCTCCCCAAACTGGGCTTGAAGAGCAATCCCTATACCCAGGCCCGTTAAGAAGGGAGGTGGTTATCAATGCGTGCTAACCAGGGTCTAGGGCAGTTTCAGGTGGGTAGTTACCGTTATAGGAGCCTTATAGAAGGTCTATATACCTTATGGAAGCCCTATAGAAGCCCTATATACCCTAAGGTTTCGGTTTGGGGTTTGAGGTTTAGGGCTTGGGGCTCGGTGTTTCGGTTCAGGGTGCTTGATGCGGCGTTTGAATATAGTTCTACTGGCTCTCTTGTGGATTCCAAGCGCTCTTTTGATTCATGTCTGGCTCGTTGGAAGAAGACTTACTAAGTCAACCCAGACCTCCAAGTAGTATACAGGCCGCTAAAGGCCTGAATACTCATTATGAGCATTCCTAGGAGTCTCAAAGCCTTCCGAAACACAGGATCAGGTTTGAGCTCTGACGATTTGGACTTCCACGTTTAGAAGAGCCTGTGTCGTTGGAAGCAAACAAACTGAGAAGGTATGGGGTTCGGGGCCCTGAACCCTAAACCCCTAAACCTTAAAACCCTAAACCCTAAACTCCTAAACCCTAAACCCCTAAACCCTAAACCCCTAAACCTTAAACCCTTACCCATAGGCCCCATAGTAGTTCCTTTTGGGGATTACGTTATAGGGTTCCAACTATGAACCCCAAAAGGAACTACTATGGGGCCTAAGAGTAGATTCAACCCTGATCCTGCAAGCCCTTTCGGCATGTTCGATTGAAACCCTTAGCTCAATCCCGAGAGTCAGCTCAATCCATGGTCCAAGTTGTTTGGGTTCAGGGTCAATATATATATATATATATAGAGAGAGAGAGAGAGAGGGACCTTAATAATTAGAATAGGGTTTGGGGTATATTATACTACAATTATAATAAGGAACCCCCAAAACCCCTCTTCTAATTATGAAGGCCCCTACGTTACAGGGCTTGGGGCTTCTAGGGCTTGGTGTGAGAACCCTAAACCCGAAACCCTAAGCCCTAAACCCTAAACTTTAAGTTTGCGGCTTAGGGCTTATCGGGCTCAGGGTTCGGGCTCCCTGAATCTTGCACCAGGCGCTCTTCATGAAAGTAGGGTTTAGGGTTCAGGGTTTAGGGTTCAGGGTTCAGGGTTCAGAGTTTAGGGTTTAGGGTTTAGGGGTTTAGGGTCCAGGGTTTAGAGTTTAGGGTTTGCAAGAAAAAGCGAGGGAGAGGGAGAGAGAGAGAGAGAGTAATTGTTCTACTTCGGTCAGAACTTCCTTGCCTTGAAGCGAAATCCCGATGGTCCCTCCTCCCCAAGCCCTAAACCCCAAACCCTAAACCCTAAACCCTAAACCCTAAATCCATCCATCCATCCTAAACCCCCTCCTTTACAATGAATAGACCCGAAGCTCTACGCCTTAACCCGAACCCCACCCCTAGACCCCCGGGAGGATCTAAAAAGTAGATCCCTTGAGTAGGTTCCTGTTAAAGTACGTACCCTTTAGCAGTTAAAGCCAGGGATTAGGATTCAGAGCTTTAAGGTTTTAGGTTGTTAGGATTTTGGGGCTTAGGGTTTCAGGGATTAGGGTTTAGGGCATTCGGTGCATCGGGGTCATGGGCCGAAGGTGAAAAGGCACATGCCCCGGGAGAGTCTGCAGGAGTCGCGTGCCTACGGCAAGGATCGCAACCGATTTCTCATTGATCTGCCGGGGACCCAGTCACAGGATTCCTGTAACTTAATTTGCTTAGCCACAAAAGGCCTACATTTTCAGGGCTCCTGTTTACGAAGGAGGGGGAACGGGGTGAAGTTAGGATATTACCTGATATATTATAAGTCGTAACCTGTAAACCCTAAACCCTGCGCCGGTGGGAAAACATCGGGCACCTTTTTCAGGAAGTCTATAGACAGAGAGAGACAGAGAGTTCGATAATCTCATATCCCTAAACCTTGAACGACTAAACCCAAAGCCCTAAATCCTAAACTCGATCGTTGTCTTGACAGCATAGATACGTGGTAGAACCTAAACCCTAAACCCTGAACCTTAAACCCCTACACCCTAAACCCTAAAGCCCAGCAGCTGATTGTGTTAACGGCGCCCCCTGCAAAACAGAACAGGAAGTTGAGCTTAGGGTTTCAGGTTTAGCAAGCAAGATATCAAAATCCCAAACCTCAAGCTTTTCACCCTACCCTCCAAACCCTAAACCCCATCCGCCCTCACATCCAAACCCTTATCACAACCCTATAGGATCCAGAAAGTGGGTCCCTTAAGGAGGTTCTTATAAAGTACCCTTTAGTAGTTAGGGTCCCCAAATGTAGGGATCTACCTTTTTAGATCCTCCCGGGGGTCTGGGTATTGTAGTATAGTAGACCCCTAAACCCTAAACCCTAAACCAGGGGTCCTGGAGTAAACACAACTTTAAACAGCATCCAAGACTGGGAATGCTCTGGCTCCGAAACCAAAACCCTTCATCCTGCCCTCATCGGATACGCATAGTGGGTAAGTCTCTAAAGTAGGGTCGCTGTTTGGGGTCCTTTTTTATAAGGATGCCGTACCATTTTTAGGGGACAATTCTCTAAAGTAGGGTCCCTGTTTAGGGTCCTTTTTATCAGGATGCCGTACTATTTTGGGGGGACAATGCCCTAAACGCCTGACTGAGCTTGAGCCAGGCAAAAGGAAGATCTCCCTGAAGCGTAAAACAGCCAAACCAAAGTTACCCAGAGAACCCAAAACCCCTTAAGTAAAGAATATACCTTAAATCCTAATATTAAGGCCCCTATAATTTACGGTATATTACTTAAATAAAGGGTATTGGGTCCTTTGCGTAGGAGGCGGGGTGGGGTCCTGGGCCGTCAACCACGCAAGGCCTGCCTCAAACCCCGAACCTCGGAGATCCTCATTGGTTTGGGGTTTGGGGTTTAGGGGTTTGGGGTTTAGGGTTTAGGGTTTAGAGGGTTTAGGGTTTAGGGTTTGGAGGGTTTAGGGATTAGGGATTAGGGTTTAGGGGTTTAGGGGTTGAGGGTTTGGGGTTTAGGGTTTAGGGTTTAGGGGTTTAGGAGGTTTAGGGTTTGGGGTTTAGGATTATAGACATGGCGGTTTTAAACCCAACTTTTCAACTCTCGGTGCCTTTGCAAGGTAGCGTACTTTTTGCCGAATGGTATTTGGGAAATAAAAATTTCCGTAAACCCTCTGAACCGAAAACCTAAAGCCCCGGCCGATGTATGATATAATGTAATATGTAGGCATATACTATTGGTTGGGGTGTCGGGAATGTGGTATTTTTTTGCAGTGTAGTATATGGTGAAAGCTATGCTGTACCGAATGACACACCCTAAACCCTAAACCCTTCTTTCCTTGCGAGGCCGGATGGTGACGATCAAGACAGTGAATGAAGCTCCGGCAAAGCCGGGATTGAAGCTTTTGGGGTTGAGGTTTAAGGCTTTAGGGCTTAGGGTTTAGAATTTAGGGTTCAGGGTTTAGGGTTTAGGGTCGGCTCTAGATAATCTCTGCGGTCAACCAAGACTAAGATAAGTAGCTCTAAAGACTGTAACTAGTGCTTGAGCTCCTAACTGCCACGCTCCCGCACTCCCAATGTGGGATGCTGTGCGGTATTGGTGTAGAATACAGCAAATACTACTGGGCCAGAATAATTCCAACACGTAACCCTAAGTACGCTTGGGAAACTGGACAAATCTTAAGCCCTAAACCCTAAGCCCTAAAACCCTAAACCCTTAAATGCCAAAAACATTCCTCTGGAATCCTTCATCTAGTTGTAGTACAATATACAACGGACATCTTATTATGTCAAAGCCCCTATACTAAACCCTTATACCATCATAGACACCTTTTAAGGAACCCTTTTCAGGACCCCTTTTCCAGACACATGTGGGAGAAAGCATCCTATCGGTTGCGGGTAGCTAAAAGATTTAGATGGTATTTCGCGGGGTTGAGGGCGTGTTGATGTTTAAGAGTTCCGTGGGGTGTAATTAGACGTAGATGGTATTTTACGGGGTTGAGGGCGCCTTGACGTCTAAGAGTTCCATGGGGTTTGATGAGGGCTTAGGGGTGTTGCTTCAGGCAGTTCAGGGTTCAGAGCGTTCTCCCCAGCTACGATAGTCCACCATGCGTTTGCGCTTGCGAGCGCCGCCAGCTTTGGAAGCCAAAAAGCTCCGTTCTGGACAAATGTACTTTAATGTTATTATTAAAGGCGCAAAGTTTTAAGGGCTTCGAGACTTTTGTGTTCAAGCTTTGGGTTAAGCATGCAGGGTCTCGGGCTTTTAGTTTAGGGTTGAACCCTAAACCGTAAACCCTAAACCCTAAACCCTATCCCTAAACTCTAAACCCTGAACCCTGAACCTTAATTTTGAGGTCCAGTTTTTGGAGGCTTTAGGGAGATGCTGAGGACACGGATCGACCCCTGCTTCGATAGTGGCCTTAATGATTACCTATACTATTTTGAGGGATTCCTTATCTTTGGGGCTGAGTAGGTAACCTTTAACCTTTTGGGGCTTATATAATCCTACTATAATTTAAAAGGTTAACCTTTTTTGGGGGCTAGGGTACTCAGACCCTTAATGATTACCTATACTATTTCCCAGACCCCCGGGAGGATCCAAAAAGTAGATCCCTTAAGGGGGGTTCCGATAAAGAGCCCTTAGTAGTATAGGGTCCGAAATTAGGGGTTCTACTTTCTAGATCCTCCCGGGGGTCTTGGTTTGAGGGGTTCCTTATTATAACTACTATAGGGGCTTAAAGAGTTACCTATACTGTTGAATATACCCCCAAAACCCTATTCTAATTATGAAGGCCCCTCGATTCCTGCTAGTTTGCGGGGTCAATATGTGGCTCCACTTAGTTTGGGGCTAAGGGTTTAGCATGCCAAATGATGTAGTCTTGACACTGAGGTGCTGCATGAAGATATTGGCATAGTGTTATACATGTGTTGTTGCATGAGCACCCGCGTGCTTGTGTGATTGTTGCAGAGGTAGCCATATGTTAATTGTTAACACTGTTTTTGTTCGAGAACTGTGCATGTTCTGACATCCTCGCCAACATCCATCTTGTACTCAGCTTTTCGCTACAAGTTCACTTGGAAGGTAGTACGACATATGCTGCTTATCACGCGACTGGCAAGGTGACGAGCACGATATGCGTCCCAGAAAAAATACCCTAAACCCTAAACCCTAAAACCTAAACCCTAAACCCTAAACCCCTAAACCCTAAAACCGAGTAAATGTTTAGGGAATCGGGTACACAATCCAAACCCAGGTTCCCCAGTAGTACCCTTTTGCCCTTTTTGTTTTGGGGCTTCCGTTATTAAACTCCAGATATTAGGAAAAAGGGTACCCTTATTATTTAGAGGCTACTGGGGAACCTAGTAGTAGGTAAGGTTATAAGTACCCAAATCAGGGCTGTTCGTAATGATAACGCGAGACTGCCTGTTACGGCCCCTTTGTAACTGGGTGTTGGAGTACCAGGACCTGTTCCTTAAAGGGGCCCTTATGAAGTAGAAGCCTATACTTGTTTTTCTCCCTGGCTACTTCAAAGCCCAGGTAAATCCCAGGAGCTATATAACAACCGGTCTAAGAAACGTTATAAGCACCTGCAGTGAACCCTAAAGCATTATCTTCAAGCAGGGATGTCGAGCAGAGCTTAAACCGCTCACAATGCGTGGCACTGGGGCGTAGGGTCTAGTGATCTAGCGCTATGACACATACAAGATCAAAGGGTCTAGGGCTTTGGGTTTACAGTTTTGGTTTAGGGTTTAGCGTTTCTGGATTCTGGAGTACCATACTTGAATACTTTTTGGGGACCTGTTCCTTAAGGGAACCATTATGACATTAAAGTCTATACTTTTTTCTCCCTGGTTACTTCAAAGTCTAGTGTTGTTCTAGCATGAGCTCCCGAGTATGGTTATTGTAAAGACGCCCCTATACCATATACGAAGTCTTCCGTCTCTTATTTTAGACCCCCAATACCGCGAAACCAAAAGCCTGGGCGCAGTCTCGCACAGGTTTCAATGTCACCAGGCTTTAAAGTGTGGGCAAGCTGCGGATTCGTGAGGTTGCAAACCCTAAACCCCTAAACCCCTAAACTCTAAACCCTAGAACCCCAAACCCTAAACCCCTGAAGCCCCAAGCCCTCTAAACTTCAGAGAAGCCCTTTGATCAAGGAATAAACCAGACTGAGGGATCCTGCCTATGACTTTAGTTCATGTAGGACGGTTTAGGGTTTAGGGTTTAGGGCCTTGATAGTTAGAA
>CAJNDV010020635.1:0-22644 GCA_905221635.1 Symbiodinium sp. CCMP2456
CGAGCACTGCAGCTGCCGAACATGCACTTTGTCAAAGACACGTTAACAAGCAGAGAAAGCAAGAAACCGGCTGGTGAATATCATTGTGTCGATTGCTTGATCCCTTCCCACTGTTGGCAGTAGTTTCGTTGCGTACAGTGTACCCAGGTTGCTACACGCGTTTGTATGCTCAAGAAATGCTGTCAAAAACGCAGAGAAGTGAGCCCCTGCACAGATGGGCGGCTAGGGCCCCCACAGACAGAATCCGCTATCTGTTCGCATCTTTTACACAAGCCGCAAGCGGCACGGCGGTGCTTGAGGAACACCTGAGGAACTTATGCTGAGTTTTCACCATCTGCTACCTTGCTTCTCTGGGTTGCCATATGTTCTGTTCGAGTTTCGCTGGGAGGTAGGCATCGAAGATTGGCTGATGTTTTAGTGCGGCTCAAAGAGTCACAGACAGCAGGGTTGCACCTTCTCCCCCACGCCCGTCGGAGATTGGCCACCCGTCATACTTTGGAAGATGTGGGAAGGTACTTTCGAATTCACCTTCGTCCCTTCCACAGCTCTGAACACCAATAACACCAGCTTCCTGGATTCCTGGAATGCAATGAAACCTCGTGGGAAACATCACGCTTCGACCTGTACTGTAGATCCTGCTTGGCTTCACTCAAGTGGTACAGAAGAAAAACGGTCCACCCGCTTCTGTCAGTCAGGGGCTTGATGCTGTCATCCTACATCTCGTTCCTGTCCTTCCTGTTTCCGAGTTTTTCCAGCGAAGAGCTTCTCCAGAACAACCAGCCTGTCAGAATCCTACGTGTCCGGTGAGCGGAGGCGCTTCGGGCGTCCCACTGCTGCCTATTGCTGCGCCAACAGCACCCCTATCGGGTTGATAACGCACTCGAGCTGATTGCTCGCAGACAAAAGCTTGGAGTGATCGGATTTTCGCATTCCAGACGAATGGTCTTTCACATACTAGTAAGTACCCGCTAGCACCAACTCATCTCTGGCAAGGATACGCACTTGCGACAAGCTGAACTGAATCGTAGGCTTGGGGAGACAAGAGCATTGTCAGAAAGTTTAAAATGCCTTCTGGGATTGATGGCAACATATCGCGATCACCCGTGCATTACTTGGTAAACGACCTTAGGCAGACCTGCAGATAAATCGCTTGCGGGAGATTCCTGTATGTAAGAAAATATACTTGATTCGCATGCTGAGTCCTGAAAGACTGAACATGTGACCGAATGGCACAGAGGGAAGAACACAGAACAGAACAGAGTAAGAACACAATGCTCTACAATCTGCAGGAAGGAGATCGCCAACAGAAAGGAACGGCACAGGGCATGCAACTTCTCGATCTTCTTTTAGCGGCGAGCCGGGTTCCCCGAAAAACAGGGACGGTCGAATTGTACTCTAGTGCTGCGGTCAGCCGCAGCAACGTCAAAAAGTCAGCACTCACAAGGCTTGGCTAGTCTGTTTGTGCAGATAGCTCCAAACTTTGGTCTTAAAATGTCGTGGGACCAGCTCTACTCTGCACCTCGGGGGGGGCGATAAAGGTTACCTGCGCGAGTGGTTACACCTTTCTTTCACATGCAACTTGTCCCACCTAGCAGCTCACGTCCACTTCTAGGGACGACTGCGTCCTTGCGTCCTAGGATCGCTCGCTGTGGAGCGCTATACAGGCCGGGTCGACCGGTTTAGTGCAGGGCCCTTCAGTCTCCGTTCTTCGAAGGTCGACCCGGCATCATGCTCCACATGAAGCGTCGAAGGAGCGCAGGAGGCTCTGGCGACGGACCTCAGCTGAGTGTCTGAGCGGCCAAACCCGTTTCAAGATGGCGCTGCGAGCTCCTGCGGTGCTCCTAGGGCTGAGCTCCCGGCCATGAGCCTAAAATCTCCGCGCTGCCAGCCGCGGCCCCGAAGTGACGAAGCTCCGACGAAGCTCCGATGGAGAGTTCCCGCGGGAATTGGTTTTCTCTTGCTTTCCTCGACGCAAGGGCTAATTGAGATTGGAGGTTGGAGACCTCCGTCTTGGCTATAGGGCTTGGGCTCTGACATACCTACGGGGCTGGCGTCAAGCATCAGCCGCGGCCGGTCAGTGGGATCCCACAGGGAAGGAATGCCAACGAGCCTGAGAGCTGGAAGTTAGCGTGGCCTGGATTTCTGTTCCTTTCCTGCAGCGTGGCCGACGTGGCCGGTCCACTTGTGTGGACGCTGGACATAATGATGTGATGTGGCATCCACGGGCAAACGGATGCAGCTTCATCCAGTACAGCTCACACGAATTTCGGCTGAAGACCTTATCCTAAGTAATCCACGTTGATGGACATGGCCGCCTGGATGAATGAACGCGACGGGGCGCGTATGTTCGCTAAGCGCATTGGATTCCTACTTGGACCGACATGTTCAAAAAGCCACGAATGTCAGTCTGGAGCTCTCAACCCCTGCTTTTGGCAGGAAGTGTTGATAACTGATAACTCTGTGCTGCAGTTAGACTCGACAATATCCCACATGTCGTTGTCGTTGACAAGTATGGTGTCCTCTATACAGCGACTGCCCAGGTTGGCTGAGAAATCTTTTGCAAGTCGGACAAAAACGCTGATGGCTACAAGGGATCTCCAAGTTTGTGTTACAAAAGTCCCGTGGAGCATCTCGGCCAGGGTGTTAGGAACATACGAAAAACTTGGAGCATGATCCCGCTTCGGCAGCCCGACACATAGATACACTCTTGATGTGCAAAATCGATAATGGGTGCCGCTCCAGCAAAGCCGTCAGATGTGCCATCCTGTGCACACTAGCCTGGTGTTAACACTTCCGCTGGAGCGAACGAAGCGGCCGCAGCTTCGTGTCAGAAGCTTGTTACGCTGTGACCCTTGGGCTGCTCAGGGCAGCATGCAGAGGGCCGGCAGTGACCGCATCAGCAGCGAAAGCAATGGTAAGGTCCTTACTGTACTTCGACCAAGTGAGATGCTGCTGGTTCGGCTTGCGGCCTCTCAGATGCCGCCAGAGATGAAAGTCCCGTGGCCGTGCCTTGCAGTTGCCGGGTGTAGCATTGAGGCTGTGCTGTCTGGAAAGCTTCAATGGCAGCTCCACAGTGACCCAATCCCTGTCGTGGCATGGATCCCGGAGCATGGCGAAGCTGCACTGGTTGCAATCAAGGTGCAGAGGCACGTGATGTCCTTTAGGAAAATGGATGCGAGCCTGCGAGACAGCACATACAGCACGTCCATGTGATTCTTTTTGCCCAAGCAATCAGCAGTTTATGGTAGATCTAAGTGCTGACCAGATGTAAGTGGACGCGACACTGTTTCTGGCCAAAACCAAACCGACCGGAGCGGGTGTCAGATCAATGGAAGTGCCTGCTCCTGCATGGTCTTCGAGTCCAGGACGACGCAGAAGGTATCACCGGTGGGCCTTCAGCTTCTGCACATGTGGTAACGTCATGGTTTCCTGATGTCGAACTTGCCCACCGCTGTTTTTTGCAGGTCAGTGCAACACTGAAATCTGACACTCCTCGTTCTCTGAGGCAATAGCTGGTCCCGAACGAAGCTCAGAATTGCACCTGTTCGAGAAACCCGCTTGAGCGCTTGCTTCTTTTCTGCATGCCGTCTTCAAACTTCGAAACAAAGCTTCATCGAGGAACGACATGTAAAAGGAGCTGCAACCTGCATCCTCCTCGTTGCTGTATGGCTCCGGCCTGGGTGCGTGGAGCCAAAGTGTTGTTAAAGCTCTACTTGTGTTGTTGATCAGCTCCCGACGACGCCCTGCTCTGAGGCTGCAGCACAAACACTGGCTGCCAAGGCAGCTCACGGGACACGTCTTGACCTTCCCACCTGAGTGCATGGACTCTGGCTACAAAAACCTCTAAAGCTGGCAGGCTGGGCCGTTCCAGGGCTCAGAGGCCGCATACGGCGAACCGCCGAGAACTTCTCGCCCGTCTTACCGGATAGATGACTACACCGCACCGACAACTTCCACTTGCAATCCTTGCACTTCATCAGACTTTTCACGGCTCCTTCGCCCCAAGTTTATGTTCAAAATCAGGTGAATATCTCAAGCATGCGAACTGCAAGCCAGCTTCCTTCCTCTCAATTCGACTCATTCTCATGTGCCAGTGATTTCTGCGATTTCTGGAAGGAGGGCGGAGTGATTGCCTGACTGCCTGATAGGGTGCGGCTAGCAGCAGAATCTCTCCAATGAAAAAGCATCATTCTCCAAGAAAACATCGCCGCACTGAAGGTTCGAAGACTAAGTCTGATCTCGGACGGCAGGGCACAGGCCCTGGCTTCCAAACTTCCTTGCTGTCGTGGTCCTGCTTCGTCAGGCGAAGCCTGAGATCGGAACGAAGAGCGCCCGGGTGCGGCATTCTGTGGCGCATGGCTCCGAGTCATTAGGCAACAATGGCTCGGGTCATGTGCAGGATGACTTTCATCTCTCTCAGCATCCGACATGCCGTTGTCATCAATGACGCCCCAGCTGTACTTATGCCGGATACCATCGACCTTCGCAGCGTAACGTAGGCCATAGCTCCTTCACCAGCAATCCCAGCACCGTTACGGAGCAACCTTTGGGTTGATCTTCGGCTCGTCGAAGCAATTGTCCGGCCAGCCGGTGCAGGTGCACTCTCCTGTCCTCACAGCTTAGACAGGCACTCAGACAGAGAGATGGGCAGAGCGAGGAGGCGGGCCTGATGTTCATGGCGAACCGTCGGACCTGATGTGCATGCCATACAAACGCCACATGTTCTGATGTCTTAGTCTACCGATTGCAGCTTTCTGGACGATGCAAAACAACGCTACAGACCCTGTCGGGGCAGCCCAACGCCCGGAGGCCTCTCCACCACCACCACGCCAATCCTCGACATCACCAGATCTCGCCTGCGGTGAGGGGCAGCGAACCGCACAGAAGTCAAGAAGCCCTGGGTGAAACGCGCAAATCGTTTCCCCCTTGGCCTGTCGCAGAGGGAAGCCAACAGGCCTCAGCCGACAGCTGAGGATCTGCCAGCTTAAATCTAAGAGAATGCTAAAACAGACGTGAAGCTGAGCTGGTCTTGTTTTGAGAGCGCGACGGCTCATTGTAGCAGACGACGTCGAGGTTGACAATCTCATCCTCACGTCGAACACTCATCGAACATTTGTAATGGTTGTTGTGAGCCCGCAGACGAATCCTTTCACCAGCTTGGCTCTGCGATTACATGCGTACGACACGGCATGAACTGTTGTCGGCGGTTTCGTGCGACTTGGACTGCCACATCTGGTCTTTGGGTCTTTGCACGAAAGCAGGTGCCAGACGTGTCCTCGCCAGACGGTCCACCGGCTTCCTGCAGTGGATTCTCCAAGGGCCATTGAAAACATGTGTTGAAACATGACTGGAGACATCCAGCTGGCTCCGAAGCCCCACAGACATGGAGAAGTGGGACCTATCAGCCTGTCAACTGACTCATGTGGCGACTCATCTTGCCTCAAAAGAGTTAATGATGTGGAAGAAGAAAAACCTGCCACGACCGAGGGTCACGGCAGAGTATCGAGTAGGCTGCCAGAACACGCGCTCAGTGTCGGAGTATTGCAGCTGCGATGCTCTGTGTCTGTCTTGCAATTGCATACAGATTCGCATAAGGAATATGACGTGCCGGGGGCACGGATCTGTCTCGAAGGTCTGGGTCTCTTCGCCGGTGATGCGGTTGATGATGCGGATAGTAGTCGGGCCTGTATCTCATGAACATAGAGCGGAAAAGAGAGCCGGTCTACGACACCAAGCTTGAGGCGCTCTGGTTGCCAAGTGTTGTAGTCGTTGAGATTGCCTTCGTACACGCCTAAGGACATGCAAGGCTCAAAGGTCGGCCAAAGCAAAGGGGCTGTTTTCTCTAAGCGTAGCTAAGCTCTCTAGGCCTCCGGATGATTCAGCCCGGAAGCGAAAGATGCAATTTACCGCAGCATCCGAGCAAAGGGCCATTCATCAACCATCTCGCCTCCGCATTGAGCATGCCATCCTTTGGCGACATGTGAGGGCGGCTCTCTGCCGTTGCTTCCCACGTTATGGCATCTGTAAGCATGCTGACAGCCAAGTGGCTACTCATTCACGTCTACACTTCATCTCAGAACAGCCACTTACCAATTAAGCTTCCAGCCCAGTTCAACGGGTATGGAATCTGGATCATGACGATGTACTTCTTGGTCAGGGCGATGGTGTGGACAGGGGACGGATACCTCAGTGCCACCCCTTGGGTGAGACAATCTCTGACTGCTCGGCGACGACTGCGGGCAACGAACCGATCCGCTGAGCTGTCGGCTCCGTGGAGATTCGACGAATCAGGCGGCGCTGAACCGGTGCCCCAGGAGTCTTCCTCAAGCTTCCACGGGCCGTGGGGACTCTTAGCTGTACTCTGATGTGTGTCGTTGTGGAGCTAGCTCTTCCATTTTGCTGAGGCCGGAAGAGTTTGAACGACGCATTCACCGGGGGACTGACGACGTATCCGGCATCACGGAGAAGACGACATACCTGCAGCCACGATCACATCGACAAGAACTCGGTCTGGCGGAATGCAACTTCAACTGCATTTCCGAGATCAACCAGGACTTCATTGTGTCACACACGTGCTTTGCTTGGAAGAGCACTCCGGCTTGAGGCCCATGTCCTGGAAACTACCGCGGCACTGTCTGACGGTACGACGAATAGCGCTGATGCTTCAGAACCTCTTCCGACAGTGTTTTATCCAGGCCCCCAAGCAATCCCCCGCTCAGGTCCTCAGGGCTGATGCGGAGCTGGATCGCGCATGTCACCCACTCACCTTGCACAGGAGAACACACGTGCAGTGCTTGAAGGCTCGTTGTGCACGAACAGCACAAACGACGGAAGGTGCCTGTGTCCTTGTCGACATGAGGCCTTGAAGACTTGGCTTGAATCTCACAGCATGCGGAATGAATCACAGCTGGCACTCTGTCTGAGCTCGCAACTCTGCATGGAAGATCAGAGGGCCTCCCTCCACCAACTCATCGTCAAAGGGCACCTTTCAGCATGCATGATGCAACTTGGGGTTCTGAATCGCTCGTAACCCACACCGACGGCCGCATGCAAACATGACCGTCCTGACACAGACCAGGTGAGAGGCAGCGATAGACATATGCAAACACTTAGACTTATACATACTTTATGCGTGCACGAAACGACATCGACCGACAGAGCATTGTGACCCGTACTAGGGTAAATAAAGTCCGGTGTGCTCAAAGCTGCACGCATTCTTCTCCATACGAGCAGCCGTAGTGCCCAGCCTTGCCCAGCGTGTTCATATTGTCCAACTCGAATTCCAGGCAGGCCCTTTGACAGGAGCAAAGAGCAAGCGCAATAAGCCTTTGCACTCGAGCTAACATTATCAAAGTGTGTAGTAGGTATGAGGTCCGCGTATTAAGGCTCCAGCGATCCAACGGACATGGAAACACACCGCGAGCCGGCGATCTCAGAGCACAGGCCAGGGCTACGGAACTTCGATGACAGCAGGAAAGCAGGCGTCCAGGAGCCTGGGAGATGTGGAGGTTGCCGTTCTCGTTGTTGGGAGGGCTGAAGAGGTACATGAAGCGCTCCCAGAAGTTCTTGAGAGATGGCCTGCAGACCCAGCAGTCAGACAAATCCCTCCTTGCAGAATGTCGGGCGACCTGGAGCAGGTCTCCCGGACGGCAATGCGGCCGGCCTGTGCAACAGGGCCCAGGGCAAAGGTATCTAGGTCTTTGCCACGCTACTCAGCGCCCCATGGCCTCGCGATGCATGCGATGGTTCCAGGTGTCCAACCACCTCACAGCCAGAAAACGTTTCATGGGGCTCATCCGCTGTTGAAGGGTATGGATCCAAAGCATGCAGCCGGTTTTTGTACTGGCATTCGCCATCGCCGCCAATCTTCAGGCGGTACAGCATGGCCTACGATGAGCTGGGAGGGTCGGACTCAAAATCACCATGAAGCCCATGAGAGCATTTCAGAGAGCACGCGATGCAACCTGCCAGCTGCAACTGTTCCAACCGTTCACAAGTGGTCCGCAACGGGTCACTTATGCCCAGCTGTGTCACCTCAGAGAATCGTAGCTAAATGCCTCAGCTTCATGCGGCCTGCCCATCAACCCAGTCCACGAACTCGTCGTCTCCGAACTCGAATTTCGCTGGCCCTGCGTGCACCTGGGACGCTGGGACACGGAAGTGGCGAGGGTGCAATCGTGCAAGCTTGAGTCTTTGCGGCGCTTAAAGCGGCCCTTGCGCAGCTCGCGTCACGGTGGTTCCTGACAGGCACTTTGGCCCGCCAACGTGCAGAGCGACCACTCACTGGGGCGCCCGAAAGGCAACGACACAAGGACCTAAGCCAGCAGCATGCACCATGGTCTGCTTTTTGCATCGAGACTTGGCGGACATAGCTTCAAAGCTTCTGGCTACCAGGAGGAAACTCTGGAAGCGTTCCTGCGTGCGTTGGCTTCGCGAACCTGGGCACGGAGTCGCGAGGGTGGGTACCTTGACAGCTTCAGGGAATGCCATGGACAGGGTGGCCTGCGCGTTCGTCAGCGCTTCGATGGCCGGGGCCGCCATCTCCTAAGTGATAACTTGAGTGGAGCGGGCTACCACAAGCATGCAAGAGCAAAACCAGCTCCCTCACACAGATCCACTCCCTCCACATGACATGTTCTGATCACAGAGGCACGTCATGGCACCTCTGAGTCCCATGGTCCAGTCTAGTTGAGATAAGTCTCCCGACCAAGCCGGCAGAAGTTGGCCCAAACCTATGCAAGAGTAGCTTGAAGGAGTGGCACGCAGGAACTGCAGGCACCCACAAGGCTAGACTGCTGTCCTGGCACGAGCTACGTCGCTACGTGCCTTCGGCGTGAAGAACTGGTTGACAGTGTGCGTGTTCGGGAAGGCCCCGCATGCGCCACCGTGTGCCCAGTCATGACAGCATTCGCAGCAAATGCCTGCAGGAGAATCTGTGACATGAGCGCAAAAACTCGTGCCTTATTGCTCCTGCCTCCGAGTTCCGCCCTCTTCTGGGTGGGCGTGCTATCTGAGCTGCCGGACGTCTGCGACGAAGTGTAGTCCTCTCAGAAATGTTTGAGAATTTGAGAGTAGCTGACCTCGAATCTTCAGCAAGATTCTGCTTTGCCACCGCGACCCCGCACCGGAAAGGCGTGAGGGACTGCAGGATTCGTAGCAGCATTTACGCAGGACTTGTGGGACTGTGGCAGGCCACAACTGTCTAGTCATTTGAAGGTGGCGAATTATTTTCCCTGCAACTCCTGCCCAACATTCATAGGCGCAGAGAGCTCCAGATCTGATTGGGGTGGACAAAGATGGACCTTGGTGCCGCGATGTGCCACGGGCAAAAACCGTGCGTAGTTACAGTTGCGTGAACCAGTACCAAGCACCTCTGCAAAACTCTTGCGTTGCACCAATCCATAGTCACACCGAGCCAAAGCATAAACTGAGAAGATGCGATGCCTGCGAGTTCTCTTGGAGACTTTGGAGCCGGCGCAAACCAGCGCATCCAGTACGATAAGTCAAGATGATTCTCCACGAGAATCGATCAAAAGCCGTTTGACAAGACGTTTCTGCCAGATGGCCATCTGGCGTGCTGCAGAAAGCACCGTCCTCTGCGAGGTCACCTCCTGCAGGTGTTAGCAGAATGTCGCGAATACACCGACAAAATGGACGGAGAACCACGTGCATTTGGAGATTGAACAAGACATCCCAATTTGATCTCCAACTTGCAGAGGTCAGCAACAATCCCGTCTCCTCAGCCTGCACGAGGGGCTGGACTGCGACCCCGGTTGGGGGGTCCAGAAGGCGCATTCGGACGTGGAAGATCTCGCCGATCTCCTGGAACTTCGCCCAGGCTCAGAGAGGTGACTTCACCGAGCTGTAACAACCTCCCCTACAAGTTATAGCATCCTTCAAGTCTCAAATGCCTTCTGAAGCTACCAAAGTCCCACTGCAGTCAGAGATTCGCGTTTCTCGCCCGTCGCACCCTTGTAAAGGACACCTCACTCCAAGTGGTATTGTGACGAGCGCAGGCCGGGCGACGGCTGACTCAGCGCAAACGAAGTTTCAGCCAACTGGCCGAGATGAAGGAACCGTTCGCGGCCTTTGGCAAACTCGTCGATCACCTCTTCTAAGTCCCTCCTTGGATCCTGCAACGCTTCGAGATCGACCTATAAAAACTTGGCCGAAGCTCCGCCGCTCCCCTGCAGGCATGACTCACCGATCGGTCTCCTCAGCCAGGTAAAAGCTGCAGATTCGCTCCTCAGTTGAACTGCTGCAACGTGCTCTGCCTCTTTTCCCTCTCGCACCCAAAGCACCCCTCCGAAGACCCAGCCGATGGGCTGAAGCGAACAGCCGAAGCAATGTGGCTACGGCGGAGTCCACGATGTGGGACAGGCTCGCATCCACGCAGACAAGCAGCCTTTCGTGCCAGAGCTATCGCTGCGCGAAGATCGATCAGCTCCTGACGGTCATGGCACGCCCCAGGAAAGCGAACCGCCTATCGCTGCGTGCGAGTAAGGCTCGCAAGCCGGGTCGTCGCCCACGTCAAACGACAAGATCCAGCGGCGCCGGCGCCTCAGGAGTTGAACGAGTCCTCCCAAAGCGAAAACTTCAAAATGCTTGAATCCGTGACGGTCGCAGCCCAAGCCCGCCCGTCCTAGATCCTCGACTGGGCCGCCATCCTTGGCGAGGATGTTGGCCGAAGTGTTGCAACGTGACACAACGCAACACACGAGCTTCCTTGTAGAGATTGCGGAAGCCCGGACCTTCACTTGGATATGGACAAGTCGTTGCCTCTTAGCCGAGGCACCGTGAGATAGAGGTACATGGGCGGATTCTCCATGCACTCGTGATGCATGAGGAACCTCGGTGCCGTGAGGACCACACCAAAGCTGCGCTTTCACACTGCTGAGTAGATTGAGGATATTGAGGTCCTGGCATGTGGATTTGACGGATTACCGGAGATGCAAGGAGCCACGCGAAGCATCGCACGTGGCCGAAGAAGCTGAGGCCGCCTAGCAGCAAGCGGCGAAGTTCTTCCGTGCTCAAAGGGCCGCGTGCCCCGGTCCACACTGCTATCCCAAGATGGACTGCTGCTGTGCGAGGTTATAAACAGTGGCAGAAGCATCTGGTGGCATAGAAAAGCCCTTGCTGTCTCCGGCTTGAAAGTCCTGTCAGCCTGCAACAAAACCTTTCCCAACACCAACCTATGAAAACGCCGATGAAGGCGGATGCGAGGAATCTGAAGATCCAGAAAGGTGTGCATGCTTCCTTGGCAGGAATGCCCCAATAGTTGTCTTGCCATGTCTTGCCTCAAAATCAATCTGGATAAACCTGCCAGCCAAGCAACGACCTCGTTCTGGCCAGCACTGTAGGATGAATTCTGGTTGAAGATCAAGCAGAACAAGTAGATACACGACAGCGTCAAGATCTCCGGAAGCCTGGCCAAGGGATACGAAGCTGGCGTCAGGGTCCTAGCTGTGAAGCCCGCCTGTCGATCAGGCTGGCCAAGTGCGGCTGCTCTAAGAGCGATGGGTATCCTTGGCAGGAGTCGGAGTTGCCTCCTCTAGTCCACCACCCATTTCGTGGCGACGAACAACTTCCCAAACTAATCCCAGCTCGTTCAGCGTTAAGGACCAGGGTGCCCCATCGAGGCTAATCCGACAACTGTTGCCGGGCGGCGCTTTGATAAACTGTGCCAGTTCTGGCCCATGTCAAACCGGAGCCAGTCACCTTGGGTGAGGTTGAGCATCGCCATCCTGAGCCGGAAGTTGCACTCGCCGAGAATCGCTTCGGGGTGCCATGGAAAAGCTGCGGACGAGCAGCAGGATTCGCGTGTGCCACTTGTTTATTTGTGTCAACCTCGAAGTCTAAATCGGGAGCAGCGCGCATCTTGATCTCTTTCTGAGCCACCGGCACGAATCCATCCTCAGCTGATCTCAGCTGCTACCAGTACCAGTAGAATGACGAGACTCACACTATCACCCTTGCGCAGGCTTGGCTTGTCGTCGTGCAGCAACGCGGACAATCAAACAGACGAGTCTCAATGGCCGCGCAGCTCAAGGTCATGCACTTCGACAGAGTCATCCATTGCGGGCTTCGAAGGTACTTTGTCCTGGTCGGTCTTGGATGCGCAACGCATCAAAGCTGCAAAGATCTAACAAAACACCCGAAGAGCCCAGAGCTCCTTTCGCATCCCATCGCATGCTGCGATAACGACTCGGATGACATGTACTACGAAGGCAGAACACAAGGTCATGCCACTAGAGTGTGGCTGAGTGATGCTTCGAATTGCTCCAGAAGAACATACTCTGCAAGTGAATGGCAAAAAGGCAATGAGGCTCTTCATCTTGAGGTCGTTGGTATTCATTGAGTGTCGCACCTCGATGACAGCCCAAGACAATCATTTAGCAATACGCAATAAAAGGCATGGCCTGTTATGGCCTGCCATCGGGGTGGCAGGCAAGTGTTCCACAAATTTTATTGCACTTGTCCTCCAAGGCGCCAAACAACAGTATAGGAGACCATGGGCATTTGGCCACCTGCAAAGGACATGAGAGCGGTTGGGCTAGTGACTAGTGACTAGTGAGTGGCATTGACTCAACGACAAGTGATGCCGTCGCACTCATCACACCCTTTCCCTCGAACACACAGACACACACAGACTGACAGACAGAGACAGACTAGGCGGCCTCCTGGGTGGGAACATCTTTGCCACCGCAATAGAAGGCACGCTGCAGAGACCTCTGCAAAAGATTTGCCTCTTTACTGTAGCGGCTGAGAAATCGCCATGTCCCGCGATCAGGTGCGATGGTCTCACCGTGCCGGACTCAGCCCAGAACACACGAAAATAGATGTGGACGAAGCGGTGGAAGAAGTTGAAGCCGGGCAAGGCTACCTCATGGGAATCATTCGTCCCCCATACAAGCCGAATCTGTAGTCTTCTGTGCCACGACCGGTAAAGGGAGAAAGACAAGACACAATCGCCAAAGTCAGGAAAATGCCCGTGAAGTAATTCCAGGCTTTGTCAGAATATTGGCCAAAGATTTGCGTCCCGAAGAGCGGCGTGAACAGCGGCTGCAAGCAGGCGGAATTGTACAAGACACTCAGCACATGAAGGTCTACCCAACTCAAAGCTGACCGCCTGGTGCGTTACAGGGCCGAAGATACGCCACTGGAGCAGAAATGTTGTTGGCCAGATAAACCAGAGAGGCAGCAGCACAACCAGGAAGACCTGAGAAAGTCACTCTAAGATACTCTACACTCTAAGACCTGAGAAAGTCACTCTAAGATACTCTACACTCTAAGATACTCTAAGGATCTCCAAGGTACAAAAAGAAGGGATCCTCGGAGCTTTCGATCCAAGCGGCACGCAGGACACCGCCCCAACCCAGTGCTTTGAAGCTCAAGGCCACCAGGCCGAAGAGCACCGTAATGAGGAAGAACAGTAAGATAAAAGGCACACGCCTTTCCTGCGAGCTGCAAACATCCCTTCAAAGAATTTGGATTGCACCTGCTTTGCTTTTGACGACTGTTCACAAGGCTTTAGCAAGAAGAAGCGGAGGACTCATCTTGCTGCCAGTTCAGGGATGGCAGTCTGTGCACACATGGCTCGTGTGCGACCGGGGCCTCACCGAAACTTGGATCACCTGTCCCATCATGGAGAATTGCAAGCTGCATCAAGAGGCTCGGCCTGGCTACACATGGCTAGACGCAATGGAATCGACAGCGCCTTCAACTTTGCTGGAGTTGAAATAGAAAGGTAACACTTCCTGCAACTGCAGTGTACGTGAATGCAATCAGTTTCCTTCGAAGCGTCTTCACTCCCCACTGACTGCTGATTAACGACGCAGCTTAAGGCCTACGGCTGCCCAGAGCGGCGGAAAGATGCTACCAGCACCCTAAAACTCCTCGATGCGCTCTATCGTGTCGAGTCTGAAATCGTGGAGATCTCAGCTGCGCAGAGCCGTCTGGAGGGGGTCGCCTTCACTACAGTCTCAACTAGTAACTTACTAGTAATTAACTAGTAACGAGTAGCAACAAGCCGAAGTCTGACGAGAGGCGCTGCTGTCCTGGCCAGTGCGGAGCTTTCGGCCACACGCCAGAACACAGGCCATCTGCACAGGAAAACAGACATGGAAGTGGTCCCGATCACGAGACGGATGGCAACGGTCCAAAAAAGCATGCGCTTGAGTTCAAGAATGGTGCTGGCAGTGCTGGAGTTACTGCAGTAACGCCGACTGAAATCATTCACTGTGCTTTTAGACGAACATCTGGTGCAAGTGGATCGCTTGGCGCAGAGCTTAAAGGATGCCAGGGTCTTGCAAACGATGTTGGCAAGCCCGTCAGCTGAAGCAAATTCTACCGATAAGCAGCACACGTTTGACAAGCTTCTGTCGTAAGTCACGTCCTCCATCAGTTTCTCTCTCGGAGTTCCCTCAAACAGCTTTCTCTCTCAACAAGACGGATTTGCAAAGGCTGTAGAACGCCGGTGCCCATGGCCTCCTTGTGTCCTGTTGACTTGCCTCCAGTAATCCAGGCAAACATTTGCGCCGTCCGATGCCCGTAGCCTTACGAAGTGTCAGACGGCAACTGCGCGGCTCTGCCAAAGACAGAACGAACAGTGTAGGAACCTTTCACACTCATTAACTCGCATGCGACTCCCATCACCTATGCTGGCATGGCGAGGGGCTCGCCATAATCCCACCATTCCTCGAAGAATCTGCAGCATCACTACACGTGACTGGCCGACCGCCAAAAGCTGTAGAAAAAGTCTTCTTGTGGCGGCCAAGTGTCAGCTGTGTAGACCAACAAGACTGTGGCCAGAATCAGCAACAGCATGACCTTGCGGATTGACCCTCATCATCATGTGGGCTTCCACAACTTTGCATAAGCAAGACCGTGTCAAGTAGCCCTGATAGAAACTTAGAAGCTGCTCAGCATCCTGAGATGTCAATCAACTGAGCCAATGACCAGCCATCGACTGCTGAGGTTGACGCATGACCGCCAGTAAAGGTATCTCCTGTTGATTTCGGAAGTCTCGGAATGCTACAGCAGAGTGCAAGACAAATGCCACGATAGTCTGATCACATCTTATGTGGTCTACCTGCACCTGTTCTTGTTCTTGCGGCCTTGCAAAGCCCTTGCCTTGTCGGCCGCCGCCCCTCTAAATGGGTGCACTTGTAGATGAATGCCTGGAATCCAGGAACACATGATGGCAAACACAATTAACCCGGTCTCTCACGCATCCAAAGGCAGAGCAGACTTCTAGTATTTTGCAGGTAACCCTCGCTCGGGCGGCCTAGGGAGGCTCCTAGGCCAGTCTCCCGCTTTTACCGCGAGCAAGCTGCGAGCACGACCAGTGCCAGGACGAAGCAGCCGATCACATAGCCACTCACGGCCCTCCAGTGACAAACTCAAGGTTGAATAAAATCGCTGTGGCCAAATTTGCTTCAGCGTCCGACCCGGAGAGCTGGATCAGGTCCGCTACCGAACACTTTCTTTTGGTGCTCGGCGGGATGCAGAAGCAGTGTCCTCGGCGTCACGCCCGCCACCCAAACCACATCCACCCATCGGGAACTGGTGCACTTTCGGGCTGAGCCCGCAACGCAGCGTGCCACCCCAGTACGCCTCGAACTACGGCCAAGGGCTATCCGGACTTTCAAGCGTTGCGGCCCCCGGCCTCTATGAGCAAAGAGACGGGCACTACATAAAAGACCTGTGCGCCAGCGAAATGGAGGCTTGGGAAGAGCCAATCACGACAGTCACGACTTCTAAAAGCACTGCGACTGGGGCTGCACTGATTCTTTCATTACGTTTCATTCTCTCGATGAAAAACTCGAGCTGGTCGCCCGTCGGCATCGTGCTTGTTGCGACTCACTTCTTGAAATGCCACGCCGTATGCACGTTTTGACTGTCCGCCCCCCCCTCTTCTGCGCCCCCTGCCACCTGCACGTGCGGGGCGCAGGGACATCAGAACGAAGGGTTGTTCGAGAGCATAATCAAAGCAGTCTGTCTGCGGCCGGAGGAACACAAAAGATCACTGGAGCAGCGACGAGAACTCCCAGCACGACCAGGGCCATGAGCGGTAGGTCCAGGATTCTGGGAACTGAAGACGAGTCATCTTCGGGTGCCTGCAGGAGACAGGAGACAGCCTTCACTGCCCGAGCCAGTTTTATTGCACCAGCTTGGGCGCGCACCTTCCAAAGATTGTTGAAAGACACCAGGTAGCCTGCATTTCGCTGGCTGCGCTCGATGAATTCCGCGACAACCTCCTGCAGCGCTTGAGCAATGCATGTTTTTGCGTCTTGCGAGGTATGAAGGAGAATGGAGACTTGCTCATCATGTCTTAGTCTTTGACCTTCGGCCGAGTTGCTCTGTACCAGCTATCAGTTGCGGCGGCATCTGGCTTGCCATCCTCGGTCGGCTGCCGGCCCACCAGGAAAGAGGCGAAGCCGGAAGCCGCGATGGAGCCTCCAGTTAGCAGACGGGCGGGCTATGGTCGGTTTCTGCCGCTCACACACTCCACGTCTTCTACCACTATGGGGCTGCATGGCTGCATGATGACCGACTGCAGCATCTTGGACATGCACTTCCCAGTTGCCAGTTGGATGATCACAAGACACGTCTCCTGCCTCCTGACACAGAGGACAGGTGCGTGACGTGCCGTAGACGGCCTACCTGAAAGGGGGATCGCTTCTCGAACTTGCCTACATATACAACCCAAGTGGCAAGATACATCACGCACAGAACAGTCAGAATCAGAGCAACACAATCTGAACCTACTGCGTTGCGAAAGGCCTCGGCGAGCGCCCACAGCGCCCCGGTGCAGAAGGCCCCTGACGAAGGAGACTTCGCCGATTTCTGGACATACGTGTGGAGAGAGCTACAGACCCATATCCGACCTGAGCGCACGCCACCACCGCCGAAGGCCACGGCAAAGTCCTGGCACTGCGAGTCGAGAGGAAGCGAGAGATGCACATGGCCGGTACCAGTATCTCGCCAGTTCTCCTCAAGGCCACGTTCCCTCTCCGAAGAAAGAATCTGCCCAGCACCTGCATGGGCTCTTGGAAGCCGAACAAGTCACAGAAAGTCTGTCAATTACCTGGAACTCCGCGCTCTCGTCGTGGTCGTAGCACTTCCTGCCGGGTGCGGCTTCGAGATGTTTCGGTTCATCACTCCCAGACATGCACCAGCCTCCTCCTGTTCCAGAACATCCGTCTCTTCCAGGCAACGGCCCTGGATCCCTGGTGAAGAATCTTCCAGGTCCTCCGGAGGGAATTGGCTCCAGGAAGTTGCAATCTTCCGTGGGCACACATAGCCGAGTGCGCTCCTCATCATCTGTCGTTTCGCTCAGCATATTGACGCCGGAGTGTGAGGCTGGAAGACGTAAGGGTTGCTGTAGATTCGCTGGTCGGCTAGGCATGTACCATCCCCAGCAAGTCTTTGCAACTCTCTCGTAACTCTGTAGGCTATGAATTAGAGCACTGTGCGCTCACTCACAGGCTTGGCTCAAATGCTGCGGCATCTTTCCCAGGATCAACCAGCTAACCTTTGCTAACTTCCAACAAGCGACCTCAACCCGTCACGTGTACCACAAGGGCCGTGGCCAAGTGACCGCGGAGCCACGCGGGGATATGGCCCTCGACACGCAGACCATCCACCTGGCACGACGTTGCAAACATGTTATGGATCTCTTTCCTTTCGTATGTATTTTCAGCCTGGATGGGCTGTAACGATCTCCGTCTAGTCTTCTGCATGCAGGGAATCTCCCCACCTCCAGCTCCTCCTCAGCAGACTGCAGCCAGTTCTTGAAGTCGATGCCCACCTGATACCTGCGCACGCTCTACTTGCCTGTGCTTTGTCCCACCCCGGAGGCACAACGGAGCCAGAGCCTTCACTTCCAGGGACTTCTCAACTCTTCCAATAATTCAGCCAGGGCACGTGCCCTGTGGGCCTGCGGAAGGATCGATACTTGTCACCTGAGCGGTGACATGCGGTGACCACGGGCGTCCCGGCCGAACCGGCCCAAAGCAACCCAAGCCCGGCACCAGCTTCTCAGTGACTGCGGACCTGACCGACATATTTGACACGAAGGACTGCTTCCAACGAACCGCCCGCTGAAGCTGCCTGCTAGTCTTCGGCTGGCGGGCAGCCTCACTTCGCTCACCAACTGCTCGGCGGCCAAGCCTCCGCAACATGCACTGGCCACAGCGCGAGTGCACAAGGCTAGCAGGATTGCTAGCCACGAACTGGCGCTTCCGCCGCCGGGGACGGGGCCGGCTTTGGCGCCGGTTGGCGGCCACCGCCGTCGCAGCAGCCGCAACACCCAAGGCCGGAGCCCAGTTCGCGGAATTGGAAGCCGCGCCTGCGTGGGGGCGGCAATGAGCCTTGAACCGAGCCGAGCTGTGCCTTTCAATTGTGCCTTTTCTCACTGACGTGCCAATCCAATGGCTGCTCCCACTCTCGCTCTATCTCTCTCCGGAGCCACGTCTTCATAACGCTGTCAAAGAGCATGAATTCCAACAATGGGACTATGAAGCTGCGACTCCAACAGAGGCGTTTGTACACGCGAGTGTTGTTTTGGCCTAGGCATTGGGTTTGAAGAGAAACGGTACGGTGACAAATGGCGCTCTCCTCTGTAAGCTTGCGATGCCTGGGCTCTAAACAGCACGCATTCTTACAGGACCTGGGTCGCAAGGCAATCTGCGAACTTTGCCAGAGCCCGAAGAATTAGTTGCAGTCTCATTGCACTGCCCGGGAATAGGTGCCGCGCGTCTGCGGAGGATCCGACCCCTCCGGTGACAATGTTGCTTGAGGTTTGTAGTTTTCTGAAGCAGCTCGGATGGCAGCTTGTGCACTCCAATCGCCCAGCACCTCGAACTCAGGCGCACAAGCCCACAACAAAGAGTTCTCTCTGATGCCGTACGAAACATAGCAATGTGACAGAAGAGGACAAAAGCAGATATGAAAAAAGAGTCACCACAACCCGAAAGCCACGAATGAAGAGGGAGAATTGTCTTGACATGGAGGAACCTGGTTGCATTTACCTTTTCAAACACTGAAATCCAAGAGCGGTCTGAACGTGAACTGCAAACATTCCTGCGGACAATGGCAGGCCTTCTCAGTAGCATGTGCTGCCCTCGTGTTGGAGAAAGACACATGAGATGCTTTGTACAGACATCGATTTGGAACTGAGGGCTCAGCCCAGATCAGGATTCCACCGACCATGCAGCCAGAACCGACCATTTGTGCCGTCCTCTCCAGCTGGCGCAGGCCCTGACAAAGTTTGCAATTTGGGACATCAAAAGCAGTCAAGGCCGGCAGGCCTCCTGTGGTGAAGTCTTGTTGTCCTGTGTATGCGGACGATTAGGTCAGCCCATATCCAAACCAGCGTGTGTGTGTGTGTGTGTGTGCATGTGTGCATATATATATATATATATGTATATATAGATATAGATATGTAGTTATATATATATATATAAATATACATACATACATACATACATACATACATACATACATACATACATACATACATAAATGCATACACACATACACACATACATATATATATATATATGTATATATGTATATATGTATCATATCATGTATACCGTTCTCCCTCTCCCTCTCTCTATATCTAGAGATAGATAGAGATAGATAGAGATAGATAGGTAGGTAGGTTGGTAGGTAGCTAGCTAGCGAGCTAGCTAGATAGATAGATAGGTAGAAAGACAGAGAGAGAGAGCTAGAGTCGAGAGATAGAGAGATCAGAAGCAGTGCTCGCACAAGCAGCCCTGTCACATTCTTGTCTACCGGCGTGAGTCCTGCTCCGGGATCTTGTCAAGGTGCCTGGTGGAATAGTGGAATAGCAAGACCCAAGTCGACGGTCCGGGTGGACACGTACAATTTACTGATGTGCTGCACTACTTCCAGACATCTGTTCCTCTCTTCATCATTACTGCAGCCAGCTTGCTCTCGATTTAAGTCCTTGAACTTCTGGACGATCCTGCAAAAACGTTGAACATCATGTGAAACCATTGCGCAGGAAGGTGCTGGCTATGTCAACCGGCAACTGCCATCTACCCATCTCTGGATACCTATTTGCATTGAACCTCGGATGCGTCATCCGTGCGGTCAGTTTGGCCGGGTAGTCTGGCAGCAAGAGGCACTATCACTCGTTCCGGTCGGTCTGCCCAGTCTGCTAGGTGCCTTATTGTCTGCGGTTTACCTCAAGCTTGTTCTTGCGCGTTTTCGTTGCAGTGTCTGACACTGCTTGTGTGTGCATCTGCGAACCTGCAGGCAGAAAGCACGAAATACCTCTCGCGGCATCAATACACATCGTTTCGCTTGAGCTTGTTCGTTAAGATTCGGTAAGGAAAGCATCTAAGCCACTCTCGAAGCCAGTCGAGGCCCCGTCTGGAGCGACTGTTCCTTCGTCTCCTCCATCACCTCAGCGCAGCCACACCAAAGCATGGCTAGCATTCCGAGACGTAGCATACCTGCACAATGTCGACGGCAAGTTCTGCGTAAATCGCCAGAAGGCCAAGAGACAGCAGAGACAACTCAAATTTTAAGGCCTGGGCAGGCTCTGCTGTCACCTCCAGAGCATCCCGTGCGGCCACGCCAGGCGACTTTTCAAGCTGCACACTCTAAGGAAAGCCAAGCTGCCTCTTCGTTTCGAATTCCGCGGTCAGACTGGAGGAGTGTGTCCAGCATCTTCAGGCAAATTCTTCACTTGAGTATGTGTGTTCGTTATCCATCTCGTTCGTGCACCGCCGTACCCAATCGTAGGAATGAGCAAGTGTCGACAGTAATTTCTGCAGACCATGACCCTCAATACGTCACTCTGTCAGGGAGCAGCGTGCCCCAGCCTCTGGATCCTGGATTTCGCCTGCCTTCCTGTCTATGAACATGAAGGTGCCGCCCTTCTCTATGATCTCCTTAGCGCAGCCACTGCCTACATGCCATGGTCACAGCCGAGTACTACGTTCACAGTGGCAGTGGAGATCCAAGAAGCCTTCAAAGAAGGTTTTGCGTCAGCCGGGGCCTGGCACAGACCGACAATACAGACGGAGTTGTTTTGCCAAGAGCAGTCCTTTGAATTGTTGGCGAGGGCGAAGGGCACTACACGTCACTTATAACTTGGAGGCAGCCTCATCGGTCAGCTGGAATTTTCTTGTGACGCCGGCATCGCAGTTCACCGTGACTGTCTGGCAGACCAGTCAGCAGAAATACGAGATGCTTGTCACCAGCGACGACATGCCTGCTCCCTATCTTTGACACATGGTGCTGTTTCCGAATGCATTCAGAACCAATCACCGACTTTGCAGTCCAGCCACGACGACACCATTGGCATCCTGCATGCTGATGCAGAGAAAATCTGGAAACATGAGGATGGATTGGAGTGTGGCGGCCCTGCTACAAAGTCCTCCGTTCTCTCCATCTTCAGAACGTATCGCCTCCGCTGTGTCCAGTATATCCGCTGCATGTACCCATAGCCGAAGTGCACTTGGACCATGGCCGCCAGCAAACCTGCAGTCGAAGCATGCTCCCTCAACAACAGCTTCTGGAAGCCGCTGCTCCCTGAGATGCACTGATAACCTCTCGCAATCCAAATCAACCCTTCGGATTGCAGGCACTTGCCTTCCTACTGACTGTTGATGACAAGAATGCGGATGCCTCAGAAACGGCCAAACGCCCCGAAGACAAACACAGCACGTTATCAACTGTACGAAGTCGTGCCCGAGCCTATCATGAAGAAATTGGGACTGGCGAATGGTGCCATTCCTCACTGTATTCTTCGCAAGACATAGGGAGCGAGTCAAGCTACAAGGCCACCAGAATCCCTCTATTTCGGGATTTGCATGCCAGCGGGATGCAACCTGAAACGGTCTCTGTCTTCATCCACCGGCCCTGGCCTCTATGGCCCCCGCTCTGTAAGACGAGGCTTTGTCAGGCTTTGTGAAGGGGCTGTGACACTTCGCACGAGTGTCTCTCTGTCTCTGTCTCTGTCTCTGTTGTTTGCTTGCTTGCTTGCTTGTTTGCAAGGCGTTTGGGGTTGGGGATGCGGCTCCCCTTCGCCTGCGCTGGCGCGCTACTACGCGTAGTCGTCCCCGTCATTGCTGGTTATCGAGGCTCGCACTCAGCTTTTGCCCAGGTGTTGCTGGGTTCGGTGTCGGTCATTTCCGAAAACGGCTCTCTCTGACTCTCTCTCTCGTGCCCTGAGGGCGTCCGCTTGTGCTTCTCCGCCGGCCCGATGATCGTTGTGCTTTGCTTTGCTCGGGGTTTGAGGAGTGGGCAGTGCCCAACCCCATCGTTTTTTTGTTTCTGCGGGCCTGAGGGAGGGATTCCCCCCCTGCGCACGCGCACACCCCATTTTGGAGTGGACTGAACGCAAACAAAGGACGTATAGGCGTACGGCCCCGACCAGGAGAGTAAGAAAACGCAGGGAAACAACACCACCACTCAAGTAAATCATGCAAGCACGGGTCCCACATGTTACCCGCCCCCCGAAACACAGCTACTCTCGCTCTCTTCCTTCCTTCCTTCCTTCCTTCCTTCCCTCCTTCCTTCCTTCCTTCCTTCCTTCCTTCCTTCCTTCCTTCCTTCCTTCCTTCCTTCCGTCCTTCCGTCCTTCCGTCCTTCCGTCCTTCC
>CAJNDV010020635.1:29747-65321 GCA_905221635.1 Symbiodinium sp. CCMP2456
GATAGATATAGATAGATAGTTAGATAGATAGATAGATAGATAGATAGACAGATAGATAGATAGATAGATAGATCGATAGGTAGATAGATAGATAGATAGATAGATAGATAGATAGATGTATATGTATGCATACATACATATATATATATATATGTATATTATGTATGTATGTATGTATATGATGTATATATATGTATATATATATATGTAATAT
Organism: Symbiodinium sp. CCMP2456; assembly: GCA_905221635.1. Lineage (NCBI taxonomy): Eukaryota > Dinophyceae > Suessiales > Symbiodiniaceae > Symbiodinium > Symbiodinium sp. CCMP2456. The sequence continues at coordinate 29,962 of CAJNDV010020635.1, forward strand.
GTATAGATCGTCTTTGTAGTTATCCAATATAGACAAACAATTTAACACTCGCGCAGCTGCACATATGCACTGTGCTCTCTCCTGGTATGCCAGTGCAACCGCAGCTAGAGAGTCAGCAGCATGGTTGGATGCCACCAGCTCCATGTACCTGCTGGATCCCAGATTTGAAACAATTTCCTCTCAAGCTGTTACAAGCTTCTTCTGCTTTGAGGGCAGGGCAGATCTTGCAAGTGACAAAGCCGAGCTCGGCTGTGGAGAGCCTCTGAAGATAACCACGGATGCCAAGAAAACTTACAGCCCTCAAAAGCCTGACCCACGCCAGGTGCATGCCGCTGCGACCGTGCCTGAGGCAGCTTCGCCCCGTCTGCCGAAGCATCGACCAACTCTGCAAGTGGTGTTTCTGCATGAACCTTACAACGGCAAATCACAAAAGCTGATGGTTGCGATTCGAAGGCGCAACCCGGTTTTGTGTAAACCTTTCGAACGACCCTGATCTGCTTCGCTTCGCCACGCAGCTGTAGCACGGCCAGCTTTGCCGAGAGCACCCAGAGAAAGACCTTTGCTTGCGAAGCAAAGCCCTAATTCTGTCTAACAACAAGACTGAAATGCAAACTGACTTCGGTCGAGCAACAAAGGTTTATGACATCCTCCACGAGTGCACGCAGAAGCAGCGTCGCCTGTCTCAGGAGGCCACTATAGGCTTGCTCAAATTCGGATGTGCACCAAAGCCTCATCAGCATCGCCCCGTCGCTCCAGCTCTCGCCGCAGCTCCTCGGACGAAGGAAGGACACTCTGCTGCCCCTCTCGGTTTCAGCATGCAGCAAGCACTCCAAATCTCCCAGCACCCTCCCCACATGTGCTGCTTTCACCACAGTTGGCTAACACGCTCTGAGCTGGCACTTTCTTCTCTTGCATCCACTCAAAACTCGAGAAGGCTCTGGGTGGGTGGGGCTCTCTCTGGTGTCTCCGTTTACAGCCCCGGCCGGCTCCCTTCAGCTCTGGCCTCCACCATTCCGAAGGGCAAAGGCTGCTGCGGAAGCCGTTGCCGAAGAATTGCCAGACGGCCCGAGTCCTGCGGGCGGGTGCTTTGCTGCAAGCGGGTGCTGTGATTTGCTCTCGGACATTTTTGCAGCTCTCGCAGACATTAGCTGTCCAAGCAACAGAATTGTCTGCTACCTCAGCATGTACCACTGGCGGACTGCCTGCAGCTACTAGCTGCAGCATGTCACACCTCCCTCCGTAGACTCAGACTCAAACCACAACTGCGGCTTCAGACTGGCCGGGCTCGACGTCGCAGGAGCAGGCAAATCCTTGAGCCTTGAAGCCCGCGCAGCATGCTGCGTACGCTGCCCCACAGTCGCCACAGCTTGACCCAGCTTCTCCGTGCCCATCATCCTTCAGCTGACATTGGCACGGGAAGCCTTTGGCCAAAAAGCCGGCACAGCAGGCTTCGTAAGCCAAGCCGCAGTCACCGGGCGCTGCACAGTTTTGAGCATGGAGGTTCTGAGGGGTGGGGAGTGACACGTTGGAGACTGGTGCAGGCTCCGCAGGGACATGCTGGGGTTGCTCAGGCGGTTGCGAACAATCGCAGGGTGTGCCAATGCTGCAGCAAAAGCCATATGACTCCGGTGTGCACTGGCCAGGGGAAGTGGTTCCCTTCTTGCAATCACATGGCGTGCCCAGCTCGCAACAGTATGTGTAAGATGCAGATTTACACTGCTCCGCCTGGACGAACTGCACTGGCAGCAACAACAAAGCGGCCAGGCGACGGAAGTTCGTTGTGGCGGGCATGGCTTCAACGATGCTTTTGCGTTGATGCGCCGTTTACTAGATGACCTGAGCTCGAGCCAGATCACACAGCAGCTGAGACAATCCTGCTCTCGGCCTGCTCTCGACATGAGAACCGCCTCCAAGACCTGCCAAGTCTGTCCTTCAACTCTCCGCCAAAGCGATAGTGGCGCAGCTGAACCTTGCTCTGTCATCGGACATGTTGGGATGTCTTTTCAGTCTGCAGCTCAATGCGGTGCCTGGATACGGACAGCTCCGCGGAAATGCTGCGTCAGTGCTTCGTCGAGTTGATCCTTACATCAAGCTTGAGTCAAGGCTCAATTCGGACAAACGAATGCCAAGTCTACATCGGCTCTGACTTGGCTCGAGCGTCCAGGTCGTATGCCGCGGAGGCATTGCTGTCTTTCCGGCTCTGGTGCAACAGTGGCAGCAAGTCAGAGCGAAGATCCTTGGTTCCCCGTTCACCATGCAGTCAATGCCAGTGCACGACAACCATCGAATCTTTTGCGCACCCTGTGGACTGAAGACTTCGCCCAGGGGCCAGCGATGCCAACAAGGAAGCCACAACTTTGGGCTCCGTGGCCGCGCTGACCTCTCGCACGGCCATGGCGAACTCGCACCCCCGTACAACGGTTCAGAGACGTCTGCCTCACCGTAAGACAAGACTACAAGATCAACAGTTTACCGTGATGGACCCGGAGCTCAAGCGCTCGAAGCCGGATGAAGCCGGAAGCAAATCCAGGACCGAACCCCCGACGTCCCCCCCTTGGCATCCCTGCCGACAGCGCCGGGGTGTTTTCCGCCTGGATGCCGAGGGCTACCTCGACTGCCTTTGGGAGAGCAAGCTTCAGCATGAGATGAGCCCCTCGGAGACGCCTGTCCTCGACCAAGTCGTTCTGGGCGGTTTGCAAGACGTTGGCAAGCTGCACTGTGCAGAGGGTGGATGCCTCGAAACTCCCGCAAGATCCCGGAAGCATGTGGCACATGATAAGAACAGCAACAGCTGCCGAGAGCATGGTGTCACGGGCCTCTGTTTCGCCGGATGGTGCCACATAGGGTAAGGAGAATATCACAGGTGTCTCAGGTGTCCTCAGGCAACGACTGGCTTTCAGTTCTCCGGGAAATCTGCATGCCATCGAAGATTCCAGGTGCCGCATCAAAACATGGAGGCCCGACAACTTTCTGCTTTGCCGCTTTGCGTCATTGGCCCTGGCAGGTTAACTTTGCCCTGCTGCAGGAACGGATTGGCCTCGCACTCGAAGAGACCTCGGCTGGAAGGCCACGTCCTCTCTTCACCTCACTTCACTACCCCAGCCAGGTTGCGCTCAACCAGCGGGAAAGCCACGTTGAAGCAGCGGCAGAACTCGTTGAGAGACTCTTCGGCATGGGCCCGGCGGTGCTCCGGAAGCCTCGAAAAGAGCGAGAAGGCGCTGCAGAGGTACGGAAGCTACGGCTCTCACCTGCCCGCCTGGCCTTGCAATGGCTTCAGAATTGGTGAGCTGCCGCGCCTCCTCTCCTCGGTGAGTCGGGCTGAGTGCAGAAACTTTATCGTCATCACAAGAATCATAAGTCCCAGGCGAAGGAGGCCGTAGTCTTCGAAGGCCTCCAGAAAAGAATCGAGTTCTTCCCTGTCTCTTTGGTTTCGGCTTGAGCCTCGAAAAGGACCGCATGCCAGGCCAGCACCGCCGGAAGAGCCTTGAGCGCTGTGAGGCGCCTGCAAAGGCTGCTTGGGTCAGAAGCTAAGCGACGATGCGAACGCGCCTCTGCTCCTTGAGCATCACGGACAAAACTGGCCGGCTGACAGCGTTCTCGTTACCTTGGCTTTTTCTCTGCAGAGTTGGAGCCTCTCAAAGCCACGAGCCGACAATCGACTTTGGCAAACTGAGGCGGTGGCAAGACATGAAGCTCCGCTCAAAATCCGCTAGACCGGCAGGCTGGCGACCGTTCCACAGAATGCACGGCAATGCCGTTTCCTGATTTGAAGGTTTGGGCACACCCCAAAACCAAAACCTTATCAGTGACAGACCAGGTCAGCCCAGGTGCCACAGTCTCGTAGAGACCCTTCTCCCAGTTGTCCTTGAAGTTGGAAGTACATTCTGATGCTGCAATGAATCAGGTCCTGTCCCCTCTCAACTGGACTCGCCGCTAGCATGATAAGCAGGCAGAAACTAGGCAAGGTGCGCCCAGCTCGCGCCAAGCTTTCTCACCCAAGGCCATACATGCTGCTGCCGTGTAGTCAGTGCCAACATCCATTTTCTTCCGATCCTGTTCAAAGAGCTAAAGGTCCGCAAGCTGGTTGTGTTCAATTGCACCACAAAGCAGACAAATGCGGCCCGAATCAGATTGCACCCGCTAGGCATGCGCAGGATTGCAAAATCTGCAAACAACTCTAATCATGCGGCTCCTCCTGTTGCTGCGCACAAGCCGTAAAAGAATGTTCGGAGGCAACCTGCACATGCTTCGAACATTGTACCAGTCCAGAGATTATACAACCGGAGCGATTGCAATGCAAAGAGGACAACCCGCCCAATTCCCGCGTTCACTTTCGAAGAGGACAAGTCTGGCGACTGAAAGTCTCAGATACTGCCCGAACTAGGAACGGTCTCCACGTCATCATGTAAGACTTCGCGAAGCTCTTACCGCCAACTGCAAGAAGCGAAACATCCAAGCCGGCCTGGAAGTTGTACTCAAAGTCTGCTCGCTCCGTCTCGTTGGACAGAATTCCTCACACAGGGCCCATGGCATGGGCAGCAACTCTTTGGAACTCTTCGATCAAGCCACGGCCCACGTCACGACATCTCATCAGCGTCACATGCAGCCAGGCACCCAGCCTCAGCATTGGAGGGAGTGCAGGCGAGCACAGACACGCGCGTTCTGATCCGGAGTCTGGTCTGGGCCACCGGCTCCCGCGGAGGCAGCTTGGTGCGAGACAGCAAAGCCTTCCAGTCCTGCAGAGAGTCCATCTACGCTGGCTTCAGCCGGGATTTCAACGCAACTCAGATTCAGCTCTCCTCGCAAATCAGCTGATAGAGCTCCTTCGCGGCATCCCTGAGGAAGCTGAGCCGAGCAGCTCAAACCAAGCGAAGTTTGCAAGACGGCAGCTTACTCTCGCCGACCCCGATGTATTCGCACACTTATGCTGGAAAAAGTATCAGGCAACGAAAATCCTCCTCCTTACCTTCCTGCAGGTACTTCAAGCAAAACAATCACCCTTCATTCATGACATAGCTAGAACCGTAACCATGGTCGTCAAGCTCCAGTCCTCGAAAGCCGTCATGATCACTGAATTTCGCTCCATGCCCAGGCACTTTGTACTCGCGGCAGCTCCAGGCAGCACAGCGTCGACTGCAGGGCGTGGCAGCTCCGAGCTCAAGCTCGCCTGAAGCGAAGTTCTCTCAGAACTATTGCACCTCAACCGAGGCAGGCCAGATAGAGACACCTCATAAGAGAAACGACAATGCTCAGACCTGCGAGGAATCGCTAACAACAACCACGGAATCGCAAACCAAAACGACTGAGTCGGGACTGCCACGGACTGAATCGCTAACCGCAATTCCGTCGCAAACTTGCAGCATCGGGAACCAAGCACGCTGAAGCACAAGTAGCTTCCAAGCGATCTCCGAAACATGAACGAGCGCGCACAATTGGCAAGTGAAGATCACGCGATCACCAGCCGGCCGCGCTTCTCACACTTTTGCATCAACGAACTTTGGACCGATAGGAGATGCCGACGAGTACACATTCATGGTCGGGTGATGTCGGGTGAGCATATAGCTTTCCTGCACAAGCTCGGAACTTACCATAAGTTTTGTCAGGAAGTGAAACACTGAATCGCAAACTTCGATTTTCTCCCACCCCAGCCAAAGTGTGGAAATGGCTTGCAGGTATCCGAGGCATAGAGATTCTGACAGGTAGAGCGGGCTATGGCTATGGTTCTTCCTTGGGCGGTGCTTAGCTGCACATGGACGGTCATAGCACGGCGACACTCAGCACATAGGTGAGGAGGGCAATGCTGCGATCAGCAAGTAGGGCGTGCTCTGTCTTGAAACAGGCCTCGAAACAGCCACGGAAAATTCGTCTCGCAGGTCGACCCGAAACTCAACGGCCAATCGATTCAACGCGTCGGTCTGAGACTGCAAAATTGGAATGCGCGCTATCTCTTGCCACCGTGCTGAAGAATAGACATGAACCCCGGTAGAAGCAAGATCTCTCAAGTAGAGATGGAGAGTGCGATCAGACTGACTTTGGGCTGCAGCGCCAGACCTTGTTTTGCAGGTCATTGCTAGGGGCAGAGCCACCCAGCTAGAACGAAGAGGACTGTGGGCCACTTCTGAGTCTGCAGAGACAAGGATGGCATGCAGAAGCTCGTTCGAAACCCTATACCGGTCAAGCCTGAACATGAAAGCCACGCCAAGCTTGGCCGGCATTCTTGTGCAGTGCTTCAACCACGAGATGCTGGTATTCTTCTGACAATGTCATTTGGATGCAGAACAAGGGCAAGGCCTGTGGCCGTCCCTTGAGAAGGTTACCTAGCTTAGTCAAACCGGGCCACCCAGAGTGCCACGCGCAGCACCAGGCGCATAGCTTTGAGGCCACGCATGTTCAGCTGTCGCTTGAATTGGTTGACAACGGTCTGGTCCTAGGCTCGCGGAACATGTGATGTCACACTGTCCGCCAATGTCAGCATCTGTCGTGAAAGATACGGCCGACACTTGGCAAGATCTTCCCCAATTCCTCGTGCGCCCTGAGGCCCAATCCACCAGCTCGCTCGTTGCTGCAATGTAACCAGGCTGCGATCGGTGCCTGCGGAAGATTCTCTGCCCTAGCAGCGCGAGCTCCCCCCAAGCTCCAGCCTCAGAAGGCGATCCTCATTGATGGTGCGGACGCCCTGCCTGCGATGCGGGCTCCAGCATTGCAGGGCCCACGAGGCCGAGGGGCGGAGGAGCAGAGGGAGAAGAGAAAAGCACGCCCTTTTGCCGCGGCCAAGCGGCACGTTCTGATGATGCTCTCCGCCGATCGGCGCACCACAGCCAGGAGCTGGGCAGATGCCTTTCTGCATTGGCCTGGGGACAGGAAGCGGCCTGGAGCGATGACGACCGTGTATGCAGTAAATGTGGCCTGGTGCACTCACCGACGGAGTAGGGATGTCCATTCGGGCACGTGTACCTCGTAACGTAAGAGCAATGAGGCTCGTAACATCATGTAACATGGGCCAACCGTCACCAGTGACTCATGCAGACTCCACCTACATCTTTTCTTCACTGATGTTCACATGCTTGTTGTTGCACATCATCCTGTCAAATCTCTGAAGTGTCCCGGGATTTGTCATCACCATCTGTCTGGCAAAACGACATTTGAGCAGACAACCGCTTGCAACACTACAAGGAAATTGATCCGCAGAGTCACGTTCGCAGAAACTTGAAGGCCCTAGAAACATGCTGCAGCTCGGAGCTGTGTTTGGAGATGCACAGAACCATAGCAGAGTGGCTAAGGCTTCACAGCATGCCAAGCAGACCGAAGGCCACTGCAGAATTGATCAGTGTTCGTCGATGAGAAGTGCAGACCGGGCCGAAAGGTTGGCGGTTAGACCCAGAGTCTGCCTTAAGCTCGGGCAGCTTAAACCGGCTTAACCTCTGCAAGCTCCGGGCACCAGCCCACGTAGCCCATGGCTCCCACCACCGCCGCTTCCTGGCAAAGCACGGCGATGTCTTACCAAAGGCTGCTGTCAAAAGCACACGAGAAGCGGTCCTCGCTGTCTGGCATCGTGGGCCAGTAGGATCGCTGAGCTTCACCCGGGCTGTTCAGGACCTGCTCCAGCCTGGGCCCCACGTCAACATGGTAGCGGCTGTACCGTTTGCAACCTCTTGGGCCCCCGCCAACCCGCTGGCTGCGTCCCAGCCCCCAGCACAAGCAGTGCCAGGTGGTTCGCAAGCTGTTCAAGAAACTTCCGGAACTTCCTGGAAGCTAGCACAGGATAATTTGGCTTACTCCCGTGTGGCTACATGACTGTGCCAGGCCGGCCGCTTGCTGTGAATTCAAGGTGGTTTGAGGCTACTTCGTCGGGTGCATTGGGCTAGAGCCGGGTAGAGCTGCAAGTCGCAAGACTCAACGTCAGATCAGCGTGACACCTCGGGTCCACGTCCGTCGAATCCGCTTCCTCCGTCACTTCCTGCAAGGAGCCCAGATCTTCACTTCTCAAGCCTAAACCTTTACGTACAACGAACGGCAGCTCACCTGCAAATGTGGAAGGAGCCCCGAGAACATACGATTCGCCAGCATGCATCGGTTCCTGCCGCAGCATTTCGCAAACGGTGATGGCCGTGGATGCTCGACAATCCCCAAATCACTTGCTTGCATGAATCATGCAGAATCTCTTCTTCGCTTCTTCGGCCGCACCTGCCTGTGCCTGGCAGACTTCTCGGTGTCGAGGTTCTCGCTGACCCAGTCTCGCAGCACCTCCAGGCCCTCGGGCACGGCCACCTGACGCTGGCAAGATGGCAGCTAGGACGGCAGGACGGCCGTGCAAAGTCGCCTGACGATTCAGCAGCACACGCGAAACGATGCATGCCAGAACTGATCGTCCAAAGGCCTTGGCTGCAATCGCAGATCGCCCGGCATTGCAGGCGAGATCTTGCGGCCAAGCTGCTTTGCCGCGGGCCCACGAGCCAATGTTCGCTTGGCATGCACTGTGAACTGCCTTCCGTTCCGGTGCTACACAGCAATTTCCAAAACACTTGGCCTACGGCCTACTTGCTGTCGAGTGATCATCATTTTGGGCGTGCAGCGCAGCCTTGTCAAACTCGTCCTTGGTGGCCCTCGAAGAGCTGGCCACCGCTCCCACGGCGCCGCAAATTTCGAGATACCTTGCGCCAAGAAACTGCTACAGGAACAAGACACAGAGGGACACATAGTTCGGATTTCCAGTCCTAGCTCCTTGTTCCGCTGGTTCTGGTTTCGCTCGAAGTCCAAGTCGAGAGACCACTTCAACGTCTTCTCGCTGCCTGCCTGTGGAACAAAATGCACCTTGGATGGATGAACGGCGAAAAGCGCTTCGGTTCCCATTGCTGAGTCTAAGTTCAGTCCCGTCGCGAAAGGATCCGGGAGGTCGTTGCTGAGATTCGGAAGACGTCTCCCATCCAAAGGAAACCAGCCGAGGTGTGCTCCTGGAACACGGCCAGAAGCAGTCTTGCTATGTCTTGCTGAGGCACTCTCTCGGACGCCTTCGGGTTTCAGCGCGAAAGCCCCGATGCGGCACAAGTCAATGTCGCCACCTCTCCGATCCATCCATAGCGAACAACACGCATCAAGCACTTAGGCCGATTGGTCAAGTCCCCCGTTTCTGATTCCCATTGCCACTGGGTCGGACACCCATTTGCCGGATCACCTTCGCAGCATACACAGCCTCAGACACGGACTCCAGAGTCTTGCGACTCTGCAGTTGAAGGCAAGGATACTCGTGATTTTCGGAGGAGTCAGAGCCGCAGCCACAGCAAAAGATGCTGCAGTCAAAAGCAGCTTGTGTAACGAAGGGCTGTCGAAAATCAGCAAAACCACAACAGAGATCTCAGAGATTTCCGCTCTCCGTGACACCCTCATCCACTTGGACTCACGTCCGCTGCTCCAGCACATGGTGCTGACCATGTGCTGGGGCATGGACTTCGGACTTTGACTTCAATCTTGAAACTTCAGGAGTGAGAGGGGCTGATGACGTCCGATTTCACGTCCCAAGGAAGGCGAGTGCGAAATTACAGCTCAAATGCTTCTTCCGATCTGCTTTGTCGATGCAGGAACCACAAGGTGCAAGATCGTGCCGAAACCAAGCGTTCCGCAACATTGCAAGACCGTCTTACTTGGAAGCCCCGAAAACAGTCAACAACTAGCTCCAAAGCCTCAGCGAAAACACGACATTTTTATTCAAGGCTTCAAAACATAACGGAACCACCTTGAGAAATGTTGCCCAATGCATCTTCGGCGCCACGGAAGGGCTTCGCAGCGCCGAGGAGACCAGAGCCGACGGCTTTGCAAAGACGTCTAGGACTAGGCCTCTGCAGAAATCAGCCACCGCACGGGGCTCCGAGTGTTCAGACGGCGCTCAGCACAAAGCCAACATGCACAATACTCGCAAGCATGCCTCGCGCATAGCTCGCCACCATCCGCCGCATGCGAGCCGCTGCATGCAGGAGCTGCCTCGCATGCAGGGAGCTCACAGCCACAAGGACAGGCCTGTGTGACAATGAGGCACAGGAGCAACTGCGACCGCACATCCCAGTTGCCTCGAGCCTTTCTCAGCCTGTAGCACCTCAGAGCTAGCAGCTAGCACTCTTTAGTTGCATGGGAATGGGCTTGCTGGGCTTCTGGCCATTGCCACATCCTCCTCACTACACTCCCCGATGTCCTCGACGTCCTGGGCCGGTCAACTTGCAGGGCTCCAAAGCTTCCTCCATCCAGCGGCCTCGAGGAAATTCAGGAGCCAAGTCAGGCCCTTCACATCGAAGTCCTCATCAGCCGGCAGCACCTGCTGGTCTGGTACTCCCTTCTATTCAGAATACAAGCTTCAAGCCCTTAATCGTCACTCCCACTTCACCGGGAGCGGCCCGGCAAGGCGGCAAGGCAAAGAAAAGACACCTGGTGCGCACGTCTGCGACGCAGAACCCTGTGCCTTCACCGGCATCTGACTCGTCTGACCAGACGGCGAAGCCCCGAGCCCCTACTTCTGCTTGCGTTGCTATCAATGATTCAATGATGATCCCTTGATGTCTGTACCCACATAAGATCATCAAATACGAGTAGCACCTTGTGCACTTGCAGGTGCTCCAGCCAGCACAGGAGGCTTCGCGTCATTTGCATCGGCAGCCTCGGAATCGCAGGTCACGCCAACCGAGCAAAGATCTCTCGTGGAAGCTGCTGAGTCTCCCACGGGGCCAAGCCGAAGTGATCTGACGCCCCAGAGCTCTTGGCCACGGCTTTCTGGGCAGCAACGGCCGCACCGCCTGGTAGCTTCTTAGCCCGAATCCATAGAGCCATAGACTCAGTCAGGCGTGACAAGGACGAATGCTTTTGCAGAAAGCGGCTCCTTACCTCGTTGGAGCATCTCTTCAGCACCAACAATGGACGCCAGGAACTCGCCTAAGCAGAGCCCGCACGGCCACAGCCACTCCACGCAGGCGGCGTAGGTGCGACGCTGGCGACGCTTGGCAAGGCCCTGCACACGGCAGCCTGTGCCCTTTCTTCGGCTTCGCTTTCGCTCAGGCCTCAGATAAAACAAAGTCTGCGGGATATAACAAGGCCGGTCTGATTGCACCACGGGGGGTGGCCTTTTGCAAGAAGGCAGCTGCGCACGCCTTCAGCACAGCGGCACCAGTAGTCCTGTGCATGCTCAACACTACACTCTCCTCCTGTGCTCCTTTCCTGCAGTTGGCAAGCTGGAGCTCGAGATGTCAACAAGCTCTCTTCGCGAAGCTGGTAGAATCCGATATACGAACAACACCCGGACCCTGATGGCCTTGTTGAGGAAGCCCGTCTCTACACCGGGCACCAACGCTGCACGCTGTTCCTGCCGAGAGCCACACAGTTGCCACCAGTTCGCCCGCAGCAGCTTCGGCATAGTCCTGTGTCCACCCAACAGGTACGGCTGCGGCCTCAATGCACGATGTAACCCACATCTGGGAGACTAAGCATGCACAGCACCGAGAGTGCCTCCTGCAGCGCCAACGCCAGGCGAAGCCTCCACCAGCTCGGAGCCACCAGGACCTCGGCGGACAAAGGCGGCAGATGCGCGCTGAAGCCGAGCGCATCGTTGGCGTGTCTGGATCTGGAGATTACGCACCCTGGCCTTGAGCACCGCACTACGCTCGCCGATATGACCATTCGTCAACGTGCAGAAAAACCGTTTTGCATCGAGGATAAGTTGAATACTGTTGCAGGTGCTACGCTCAACCTGATGCTCATTTCACTCGATCTCGGATGAAACTTGCAGGCTTCATTCGCTCACCTTCCGCCGCTGCTTTTTCCGGAAAAGCACTTGTGGTCTCCCATAAGCAAGAAGGTAATGACATCCTCACTTGCATGAGGTGTTGGCAAAAAGATCTTCGACGCAAAAGCTATTTAAAATGCTGCTTCACAGCACAACCACTCTCGCGCAGAAGCGCCTGCGCATGTACGCGTAAAAATGTCCTCTGGATGAGGACGCGAGAACACAGGCCTTCCGTGTCTCTCGCTCGGAACAGCTAGTGTAGGTGAAAACTGGAAGTTGCGGGCCAATTCTTTCATGGCAAACGCTGCCACCAAGAGCACTCGCCCCGCTCATGAGACCCTGCATGAACTCCACTTCTAAAGCTCCATTGGCCAGGCAACATCCGTTGCAGATTTGCTGCCTGATCGCCTCAGACTTCAAGGATCTGCTGTACACCAACTGGCACTGAATCAGTAGCAACAAAACGTCGGTCAAGGCACGAATTCGAGGTGTGGGCAATCGCACCGAGGGTTGCCATGAAGGAACCCTTATGAGCATGTCTGGCCTCCGTGGCTTAGCGTCGGCTTTCTATCCTAGGCACGTCCTTCTCTATTCAGGCAGGTGCTTGGTACTTCCACTACACGCACCAAAAAAAACATGCTTTGTTCAGGCATGCAGCATTCACAATATCGGCAAAGCCTCGGCAGAGTCGAGACGAAACCCATGTGAATCTTACTAGACAACGATGTATTCACAGGCCGTCAATGCAGGGCTAGGATCGCTGAGCTCGTGCGGCGACGTCGTCCATCTTTGAATCTGAAAGACACTTGTCCGTGACCCAAATATCCTGACCCAAAGCTTCGCTGCAAGTTCAGATCGCTTGCACTCGTCAAACTCACATGTCACGAGAACATGAGCCAGCATTGCCCACTTCACTCTGCTACACTACACAGAGCCACTTCGAAGTCAAATGAACTGCTTCATGGGGAGCCTCTCCGTCCATGTGCTCCACTTCCCCAATCAACAGTATGCCAAAAATCTGCAAATACCTTTCGATAAAGTCACAGTTCAAATTGTGTACCAAGGACAGCAAGGTGGCACACACTTAACGCTTGTTGCATCCAAGTGCTGCCAGAGAGGGGACCCGTGCTTCTTCACGAGGTTCGCGAAAGTCACCGCGTCCACTCCGTTGTAGTAGCAGATCTTTCCTGTATTCGCTGTGAGTCGGCCTCGATGGTTCCACTCTGCCCAAATGCACGGCAGACAGAAGACCTCCCCTCCAAACACGTGCTCAGACTCGAAAGAGGTCAACTGTCTGGCGATGTAACCCATGGAGCCGTTCTCGATTATGTACACCTGAGTACACTCCGTGCCAGGCATGAAAGCATCTTGACCTGGTGTTGCGATGTGCTCTACCATCGCGAGGTGGCACACCTGCCGAAAAAAGAGTTCATCATCATCGTGTTTCCAGTATCGCCAAATGCTGAGAGTCATCAGGCGGTCCAGGTACATCTCTTCATGGAGATAAACTTTCAGCCGCTCAGGAACTCCCACCAGAAGCTCGACATCCGCCTCCTTCACACGTATGTCGTAGGCTCCTTGCTTCTTTAACATATCGTTGACCTTGCCGTAGAGCTCCGTCGACAGATTTCGCTCGTTGAAGAATCGGACCAGGAAGGAATGATTTTTGAACTGCTCCTCGCGCGCGGTGCGCAAGGTACTCACTGTCGTTGTGATGGAGCTGATGAAAGATGAGAAAGTGCCCATCGCCAGCAGAATGACTAAGACGGCAAAAAACCTCCAGAACAATGCGAGCATAGGGTAGAACATTAGGTGTGCATGGGAAAGGTAATGCAGAGCTAACTCACCTTTTGTTCGCGGCTCGTTTCCTTGATGAGGCAACAAACAAAATTTCCCTCGCAATCCCGAAGTGAAAGCAGGAAAGGCCTCTCTGCGACAGTGACTGGCGCAACATTGTTGGTCGCGGGTGTGAACTGCGTTAATGCCCAATGTATTGAAACGGCGTATGCGTCGGCCATGTCTGCCTGTGACGGACTTCAACCGAAAATGCGGCCACGCACAGGCCAAGCACTTGCTACTGAGTTGCTACTAGCACCCGAGAATCTCAAGAAACGTTGTGTCTCAACAGGATGCTACGAAGTCGGAGCAGGGTATCCCGGTACTTGCATCCTTGCCTCCTCAATTCCGGCATTGATTAGCCAGCTTTGCCCGTTGTCCAAGGTCCTTGGTGACAGTTGCTGGCAGTGTGCATACCGACAGATAAATGTCGGCAAATGAAGACGGTTGTGAGGGGGATGAGGGCTCGAGGGCAGGCCAACTCTTGACTGGAAGTCCATCTTCCCAGCCCGTACCAGCAGCACGCGATGATGTGATTGACAGCCAGGATCATGAGCAAACCCGAGGCCACCTTCATGACCTTAACTGCTGGACCAGTTCTACAAACGTGAATGTTGGCGGCCGGTCGCGTGCATCGAGGAGTGTCTGCAGCCGAGGCGCCATGAACGCATAGGTGGACAGGAAGTTGTTGGCCAGCAAAGTCAACTCCTCCGTCAGGCGGTGAAATCTAAAGGTCATCAGCATCTCTCCAATCGCTTCACTTCTGGAAGCCTAAAGATTTTGCTGCCCGCTGCCTGCTGCAGCTTCGCCACACGCAAGAGCCGCAGCAGTCGCAGCAAGCGGAGGGTTCGAAGGTAGCGTGCGGACCGGACAGGGCTTCCTCTGGACAGCCACCAGACTTCCATGTCATGTCTCATGTCCATGTCAACGGTTTCGCACTACCTTTGCTTTCTTGCCCGCCTTCGGGCTGTGCATTCTGGATCTCCTGCAGCACGATAAGTGCGGCATCGATTGAAAGGACAAGGATGTCGATAGGAAGCCAAGAGCGCACGTACCTGCCATACCCGAACGTTCGTCAGAGCTGTGAAAGGCAGTCGATGCTAGGCCGCATTTAGCGAAGACGAGCCCGCAAAGCGATTATCAGGTTTACCAAATGTTGCCCTGCATCCTCGTTTCGAGCTTGTGCTGATACATGTGGCCTTCTCATGAGCACTCGCGGGCGAAGCTCCAAATGACCGTCAATTTCCACACCAAAAATCGCGTGCAGCGGCCTCGGTCAAAGGCATCAGTTCCGTAGTATGCCATAGTTCGCATACGAAGACACGCAATACAATGGAGTAGCAGCACTCGTCATTCAGGATAAGACTAAGTGAATGACCACGACGGCAGGGCAACTGACGGGCGATGGGTTAGTTGGTAACAAACTTCATCCTGCTGTGGCAGTTTGGCAGGATCGTACTTCATTGGCCGTCGAACGATCGCAGGGAGTGACCACACCACCAGCAGCAGCAGCAGCAGCAGCAGCAGCAGCAGCAAAATAATCTTCCAAATAATCAGCGTCTCATCGTCATCATTCATAGCCACATCATTACCACCATCACCACAAAAAAAACAGTCTAGCACTTCTCCGGGGGAAGCCGAGAAGCACATCCAAGACCCAAAAGGCAAAGGAGAATCTCCCGACGTTAACCAGGAAATTGATTAGGCTTTGGACATCGAAGAGCTCCAGCGGAATAGTGATCAAATCCCAGACGATCAGCAAGCTCCCGATGAGCGACCACAAGATTTGAATCTTGCTGCTCGGCGGTCGAACAAATGCCTGCAAACAGCCCTCGTCTGTTTCGGCATCCTGCATGCGATGGAGCTTGTGATGTGGCGACATGTTGAAGGTCTTGGTCTTCTCCCTCTTCAAAGCATGTTGTTGCAGCACACCTTTCCATGCCGGCCGCAAGCTCAGTATGTCCTGCCAGAAAGCACAGGCAAGGTCGAGCTGTTGCTGTTGAGGCGACTGCACAAAACTTGTGTCAGAGTCAAGCAAAACTGCAGCTGTCCTTGGCATAGGACATCTGCTGGTCGTCTTCTGACTCGGACTCTTCGAACTCTTCGTGGTGCCGCGCGATCAGGTTACGGGTCAAGAGCCCCCAGTTATGTATGGGCCCACCACTGCCACTGGCCTCTGAATTCGGAAAGGAAGTAACGGAGCTGTGGGCACCGTTCACTGTGGAAATCTCGCTTTCCTTGCTCTGCTTTCTCAGCGCACTTCCGAGCCGAGAGTGGCTTTGAGGGGATGCGGGTCCGAGCGGAGTGGGCGCCGTCGCTGGCGACTCCGAAGCTCGCACCTTCTCCACCACTGCCTGGTGCTGCTGCACGAGGCTCTCAAAGAGCCTCTCGAGCTCGGACTTCAGAAAGGCGTCATAGGATTCTTCGTGAAACCCATCCATCAGCTCGCACAGGGAAAAGCGGCACTAGCGAAGGACTGGGCCGCACATGGCTCGGCTTGTTCAAGAACAACGACCATGCGAAGACTTCCGGAAAGCATTGCACGGATCAAGAAACACCCCAAAAAAGCACTACAGTGCGTGGTAGAATGCACAAGGCACAGCGGAGAAACCAACCACCAAGGGCACCCGCCCGGCTGAGTTCAAGACTCCAGCTGTGTTGCAGCTGGCTTTGGATAGAAGCACTCGAATGTGGGGCCGAGCCCGATCCTCGGCGGGAGTCCCGGAGTTCCCTGCGCCACAAGCGCCCCGACGGAGCTGCTTTCATGTCATCTGCAGGCTGCCTGCTGTTCAAGTCTCGGCCCAATCTGCTGTCACCTGGCCACCAAGCTTTGTAGCAACAGCCTCGGAATTCCAAGTGATCCGGACGCAAGCCGCGGATTGTGGATGCCACTACGGAAATCGTTGGCACGCAAGCACCAAACAGCCTACACTGGCCTTCCTTGCACGTGACTTGTCGGTGCACAAATGTCTACATCCTCCATCCTCTGATCTGCCCGAGCAAACGCCTAGTTATTCTAACCCTCATGAAGCCTCCACCACCGACTCTGCCAACATCTTGCCCGGAACAGCAGCGAGCAGAGATTCAGTGACCTTGGCCGGTTCTTGCTGACGAGTTGACTATCCGCCATCTACATCTGTTAGGCAAAACCAACGCAAAAGGCCCATGCGGTGGTATCTTCACCAGAGGAAGCCTCCACGAGAGAGAGCAAGCAACCTGGGAGCGCATGTAACATCGCTGTGTTCAGTTCCGCCAGGCGCTTGCATTGGAACCGGGAGACAAGAAGGGGGCCCCCAACAACAAAAGAGTCGCTTTTCGGTGGGTGTGAGCGTGCATACACCCCCACGTGGGAAGAGGAAACAGAAGGAGCTGAGCAAGGAGGTGAGCAAAGAGAAGCTAGATGGAGGTGGAGGGGGAGGAGAACGACGACGAGGACGACGGCGAGAGGAGCACGAGACAAGAAAAACACTCGCTGGTGACGGTTGCTGACTGCTCACCCGCCCTCGAATCTTGGGTTGCGACAAATGCTTTGCACCACACCCTGCGACTTCTGGAACATCACCACCACTTCCTCGGAAATGCCCGGAAAGCTCAACGGTCGACGCGCGAGGAAGAAGGTGAGGCTCGCTGGTGCGATAACCGGGGCCAGGCTCTAGTGGGGAGGCCACCGGGCACTCCAGCTCCTCGTTGCACACCATCGTGAAAACCTCGCAGAGCACTCCAGGCCAGGTCCTCCACGGTCTGAAGGCACTCCCTGGCCTTCAGGATGAGCTCGAAGGAGAGCAATGGATACAGGGGTGCCCAGATGGCCACCGTGTCGTGGAGGAAGGAGCCTACAGACACATCTGACAGCTCGCAAGGCGGAAAGGCGGGCCCGGCCCGCGCTCGTTTTGTACCAGAGCCCGGGCCTGGAGCCAGGGCCTCAAACTTCGCGAACTCCCGCATGACATCCTCACCTCAGTCAGAGATGCCCCTCTTCCCTTCGAAGATGCTGACTTATGCCAGCATGCTCATCGATCCCTTGCTGGATGCTCTGCCCTAGTTCTGGAGCCTCTGCAATTCGAACAGTTTGCCTTCTTGGCATTTGAATCTTCTTGGAACTTTGGTGCGGATGCCATTTTGCTTCCTCTTGAGCTGCGACATGAGGTGATCAGCAGCAAGTCTGAGGTGAGAACCGAGCATCTTTGTGCAAATGCTGCGTAGACCTGCGACAGGCCGTCAAGTTGGCTACGACTTGTCCCTCACCTTGCTCACAACTGGACGGCCGCTACAGCAAGCCTACGTGCAAGTCAGCACTGTCTAGAAGGCAACAGTTCGGGATGGTGCTGGAGGTTCATGCAACAGACTCGAGCTTCAGGCATTCCATGATTCCATGCAACCGCGGCACGTCCCAGATCGGTTCCCTGGTCCAGAGTTGAAGCGACCCCAGCACTCCTGTCCAAGTTTCCACAAAGGCTTTGCACCGAAATCATTGCTCATTACTCCGAGACCATGTCCAATGTAGACAGCTTCCGGTCACTTCGGAGCACTCCAGTAGGCTCGGAATGCATAAGGACCCGGAAGTTTTAGTCTCAGGTGCTCTCGCTGCTGCCCAGGGACAGAGACAGGAGCCGTGAGGCGAAGGGGCAGCGGCAGCGCAGGGGCCCGTGCCGGCCGCTGTTCGGCACAGGTGCCGCACCTGTCGCAAGAGCCCTCAAACAAGCTCAGCTCATGTTCTTGGCCGGCCTTGCAATGCCGCCCCCGGCCGAAGCGCGGTCGCAAGCACCTGGTCACATCGAACTCTCTGCCGAGCTATCTGCTGCACACGAGAGCCCGATCAAATGGATGACCGTGTCGGCCCTTCGTCGCGCCTGCGGTGCGGCCTGGATGGACGGCGTCTCGACCAGTGCGAGCCACAGGGCCTCCACAGGAACAGAGTGCGAAAGCATATGACCGGCACAGTGAGAGCTGCGTGGAGGGAGGGACGGAACGAGAGAGTGAGAGGGAAAGACAGAGAGACAGAGAGAGAGAGAGAGAGAGACGGAGACAGAGACAGAGACAGAGACAGAGACAGAGACAGAGACAGAGACAGAGGGACAGGGACGAAGGAGACGTGTACAGCCCGCAAGACAAACGAAGAGATCTTGCCGGCGAATCGGCTACAGATTGGCTGGCGACAAGGTTGATTCCGGACAGCCTTGGCACTGTCGTCGCTTCCATAGACATGCCGGAGGTTGAAGTCGGTGTCCTTTGCAGAGCAGACAGTCGCCCCGCGAATCTGCTCTGAGAGAGATAGATAGAAGTATAGAAAGATAGATGCACAGAAGCACAGACGCTTTTTTCGACATAAATGCAGATAGACAGGTGGACAGCTCTGTCAGGCAGCCGGACACTTCCCTAAGGCAAGGCCAGGCGCCATCCAGCGTAGTGCGTGCGTAAGAGCAGAGAGCTGGATTCGTTCGATGGCCAGCCAAACCTGGGCTAAGATTTAGAGACTATAAGCGTCATGCTTTAGGATTTTCCGATCGTGGGGTTTACTGCTTCAAGCTGTCGTGGTGTTGAGTTTAGAGATCTCTCCACTCTTTCTGTTGACTCGCCTGGATCCACACCGGTCGGTCGGCTGCTGAGATTCGAAGCACTTGACAGGGACTAGTCGTCCGAAGAAGTTGGTGAACCATCGTGCAATGAAGCACTGCTTTCTCTGCATTTAGTGGGACTGGCAACCTCAAATCTCGAATTCCAAGGGCATCCAAGAGGCCGACTTGCGCAAACTTCCAACACGCAGCTCTTGCATTGCAAGCTTCCTGAACAAGGTGCTCAGCGTTCATTGTCTGCAATGGGCTTCCACCGTCAACCCTGCGACACATGTCTATGCTTCCAGGGCCAAGGGTCACGTGAAGCTGCAATGCTCCCGGATCACTGATGGCCCACTTCTCCAAGACCAGGAGCGCCAGGGACTGGAGGGCCTCGAGTCTGCCCCAAGCCAGGGCTGGCAGAATGACAAGTCAGCCTAGTTCGGTCCCTGTTGCAATGCTATAAGAGACCATGGCCCTCGCCAATTCGAGTGTTTGTTTTGGTAGCCTGTCTTTCTGTTGGGATCTCTGTGTGTGCAACATGGTCAAAAGTGCCGGATGCGACAATCTCATGATGCAACTCGCATCAATCTGGAGCAGCTCTCAAGAAGCTACCACTAGCGTTATTGAAGTCCATAGAAGGGCTCCTTTGCGCAGCACCCAGCCTCCACGAAAGCCTCTTGCTGAAGTGCTCGGCGCATGCCACGAACTCGCTCGGCGAAGGCCTCGAGACCTGGCGACCGGAGGACCAGGACTTCAAGTCCCCTCGCCACGGGCCACGGGATGCCTCCGATGTCTGGCTGCACGCAGCGTGCGAGACAGGTGTGGCTCCGGACACGGAGCATCCTGAACCGGCTTGGCTTAGAAGGCTTAGATGCTGCGACATCGCACAGTACAGCCATCGCAATGAACGAAGTCGTTTGGGCACCTGAAGAAAACAACCTGCCTCCGATGCGCTTAGCAATACAATTGGAAGCAGATCGTGCTTTTGAGTCTTTGCCGTCAAGCAACTCTGCCAAAGAGGGAATGAGCTGGCGCACATGGAGGTCATAGGCGGAACTTTGCAGGAACTCCTGACTCTGGGACAAATTTGGCTAACGCCGGTTGCGGGTGGCGTGTTGTCAGGGTTTTGGCTGGTTTCGGGGCGTGGGGAGCTGTTCTGTCTGTTCACTTGCTTAAATGGCAGGAAATCCGCCATGCCGCAACAAGGTTCTTTGTTGAGTGCATTCGATCCCCACCCTCCCTGACCCTCCCGGTCGTCTTGTGCGTGTATGTAAGTGAGCTAGGGATTAAGCTTCACACGGCTGCACAAGCTTGCAGCGACCAACAAGCTCAGCTACTCCAGTAGCCCGAGGAAGCTCGCTACTATGAGCCATACAGAACCGTGGAGAAGTGTACATGATGCCGCGAACGAAATCCATGATGCGAGATGCGACACCGGCGGAAGGCCGGGAGGCATAAGCAGTGCCGTGGTCGACATTGTCAACGATTCGTCTGCGGAGGTCAAACTCGGAGCCACGCTTGCAGGAGTATCAAGCCAAGCAAGGACGGCAGCCGGCATGGAAGCAGTGCCCGCGCTCTTCACGGCTGGCATAAAACGCGCTCTTCACTGCACGAAGTCACCAACACACTAAGCTGCCAAGAGGCCTATGGCAAGGTGCAAGAACCAAGCAAAAAAGGAAATAACCGGAGACCCAAGACAATTCAACCGGAGTGAGGAGCCGAAGCTGGCAGCCGTCCTCCGGGCCACGAGGCTCAGCGGAAACGGGGTGCTGTCTGAAAGGTAAACACGTCGAATTTGCGTAGCGGATGCGCCAAGAGAGGCCGTTGGCAGACATGGGGTGCGCGAAACCAAGATAAAAATCTGTCGTAATTTCGCTTGCTGTCGTCGCCGGCATGAGGCTCTTCCTGCCAAAGCGCACTTTCCCAACTGGCGCCAAGTCAGGACCACAGCTTTGGGCTTCGAAACAAGAGGCGCAGAACCATTCCCAACCACACTTGTTAACCCTTGAAGAGGAGATTATGTATGGTCACCACAGATCTCGCGGTGTAGTCAAGTTGCCCGCAACTGGACGGCATAGTCAAGGCTCTATGGGTCGCAAGGCTGATGCCTGAACACTGAACATCATACCCAGATGAAGTTGCGATTGAAAGGGCACACAAACACCTACTCAGGCACCCAATCGCCACAAGGCCCATACCAAGGCACGGCATAACCCGACAGTCACTGAACGAATGGGTAAGCAACAGTGACAGACTCTGCCGACCAGAAGCACTCTTTGGTAAGGAGTGGAGAAAGCCGAGAACCATTAATCTCGAGATCCTTTCGGCCCGAGGGCCTTACCGAGGGAAAACCCCAAAATTGGTGGCATTCAGAGCAAAGGACAGGTCAAGGAACAAGCGGAAGAATAGAAACAACAGCAACAAAAACGACGAACAAGAAACAAAGACAACGACGAGCAAAACAAGACGCGAACAACCGACGACAGGACGGAAGAGCTTGGGACATACGGATACTTTGTGACTGAGATGCTGTGCCAAATTTGGCTGCTCTTGCCTTCGCATCTTTGCACCTGTCCTTTGCACAACAGTGCTGACCGACAGAATAACCTCATCTATTTCCTCCATTGCCCAAAAGGGATCAAGACGGTGCATCGCTGGGCCCTCCGCCTATTGGATATACGTCCTCACACTGGAGTCTTCTAATTCATTGGTGGAGCCTGTCGTTGGGGGTGACGTCAACCTTGGTTGGGTCCTGGCCCAATCCTGTTGTAGATTGACCTAGACCTAGCCGCAACAACGAGTATGCACCATGTCAGAAGATGTCACAGGCAAACTTTGCAGGTGCACACCGATGGTCAACCGACGCTTCCCCCATCGTTCCATAGCTTCGTTGCGTCAGGTAGGCATGATGGGCCTGAAGCCCTGCAAGTGCTGAAGCCCCTGCAAGTGTCAAGCAAGATCTTCGGTAACGCGACATGATGCAACTTTTGTTCTCCCTAGTGCCGATTCAGGAGTGGTCACACACACGCACACATCTTCGAGCACGCGTATACATGGGTACATGCCTTTATCGGAGCTGCTTGAAGCTGTGATCGTCTGTTTGCCTATCGGCTTACCTACTTACTGATCTACTCAAATCTACTCACTGATTTACTTACTTCTTGTCGTACAAGCCATCATGACTTAAATCCAGATCCATGTCGCCTGCAGCGACTGGCCCACCAGCCGGGTCTCTGGGCCCAGAGTTGCCATCTTTGGGCCTGTGAGGCAGCGATCGCACAGCTCGGAACTACGGCTTGCAGACTCAGCGGCTCGCATCTGGTCTGTACTTTCCTCTCACAATTTCGGAACTCCCGTTCCCCGCCCTGGCCCACCCTGCAGGTCGTCGACAAACATGGAGTGCCAGCCAATCTGTGGCTGCCAGCTGTAACCCTTGCCTGGGATGGTAGGCCGAGGCGGATGTTCGCACTCTCACACGGAAAGAGACGCCAGAAGTGCATGGCAAGCGACTGCCTTCTGACATCCATCCCACCCGGTGGAGGACCAAGAAGACGTGGGAACGAGAGGCAGCCCCGAGCCTGCTGGCGGCTGGATTCATTCATTTATTCAACGATGGGAGATGGCCGTGCTGGGCTGCGATGGCCGACTGGAGCTTTCGCGTGAATCGAAAATCAGAGAGCTGCACAGCTGAGAATGCTTTACACTGCACAACACGAACCAACGTTCAGAAGAAGCTGAAGGCAGCATGTTCGTCGCAGACGGGTTCCGGGCCTCCGCTGCACCTGCATCCAGCAAAGCCGGCAAAACGCTGGAAGGCAATACACTCGCGTTGTTCCCAAGCCAACTGCCCTGAAGCTTTTCCTGTGGAAGGTCTGTGCTTCTCGCTCGCACCCATGCTCCCCGATCCCCCGAGCCAGGCCCTGCTGCGAACCTCGGCGCAGCGATGCCGTGTGAGTGCCAAGCGCGAGGTGCTGCAGCTCAGAGCATCCACTTGAAGTACCAGCGTCCTGCAGGAAATCTCACTGCATCGAAGCGGCTAGCGAAGCTTCCGTCTCGTGGCAAGGGGGCTGAATGCAGGTTTGCGCAGCTTCATGAAGAAAAGGAACCTCTTGGCAGTCCTGTTTTCACTCGTCTCGGCTCCCTCGGAGAAAAACTTCTCGAGAATGTCCTGCCAGACTGCAAACGGTTTCGCAGAGACAGCACAAACAAGTGGAGATGACAAAGATGTCAGAACACCAGGTCGCCGTGCCTCTAGCTGCTGGGATCCCGAGAGCTGCGAAATTGGGATGATGCTGTGGCCCCCGACTTCAGCCAAGTCTTGGAGTGGTGGCATGTGCGCCATGGGCGAGGACGTGGATAGCTCGCAGAGGATGCCGCCAGAATTCACACCGGAGACGACATGAACCATGCTGCTTGCCAAGCTCCGTCGCACCTGAATGCATGTGAGTGGGTTTGCGAGACTCGAAATTGGACGCCATATCCCGGCCCCGGCCTGGAAGTAGGAGTTCTCCTCTCTGAGCTGTTGCAAGCTCTTCGATCGAAACACTGCTAGCGGCAGCGCCATGTCCAAGATCGCCAGCTTCAGTTGCTGCAAGTCTGCCTCTGGCCGTGCCAGCCTCAAGAGCTGCCATGCAAAAGGAATCTAGGGCCTCTAGGGTCAGTGAGCGTCAGAGCTGTGGGGACCGCGCAGCAAGGAAGCCAACGTGGAAGGCGTAAGTCCGCCAGCGACCACGTCGCAGCCAGCTTCCAAACCCAAGACCTCCGCCCAGGCCTGCAGCTTCGCCAGGAGAGGCTGCCTCGAAAGCGGGAAAAAAGCGGCCCCAGTCGCCCCTCATCCCTCGTCCCTCGGCCCCCTCGCCTGGCTGGGTCCAGGAGCTCTGTAGGTTCCACCAGCTGCTTCTCGAACCGGTTCAGAAACGGCACATCCAGCTGTCGGAAGGCCTGGTCCTGTGCGGGGAGAGCCGTAGCCCTCGACAAGATCATGGGTGAGCCAAAGACGATTGTGCCTGGTCCACCAGCACCAGAAGCTTGAAGGACGGTGCCATGGAGCAGAGCTGAGACCGCGCTCCGATTGCCAAACGAAGCAGCAATTCGATTTCGCCTTCCTTCAGGGGAGTTTCGAAAGCCATCTGGAAGCACGGCCGCAGACAAGATCCCACCTCGGTCCGCCGCCGCACGTAGCGCTGGTTGAGAACGTCGTAGAGTGCCTTGGCCGCAGAAGTTTGACTGGAGCCGGCGTGTCATTGTCCTTCACTCGCCTCGTAGATGACGTCCATTCCACACAGCAGCAGCATGCGACCCTTCGCAGATTCTGCATGCCCAGAGCCAGAACCCCTCAAGGCCATAAGGGGTTGGAGAGCCTTGGCCATCGCATCGCGCACCCGCATGAGCTGTCGGATGGCGTAGGCCTGCGGCTTTGCGCCAAGCGCGTCAGAATCTCCTCTACCTCGTGTACTCTCCTTTTGCTGTTTTGGTGACTGCTTCAAACCACATCGCCTCGGAAGCATCTTCCGGGAAATCGCTGCCCAGCAGGATTTCCGCATCCTTGGGCAGGATGTCGGCTGCCTGCAAGCTAGCACAGCATAGCACAGCTGGTCGTGCTGGGGAAAGACCGTCGCGCAGGGCGGCCGGGCGGCCTGCAGCCATGGCAAGGCAGCGCCCTGGGCAAAAATGTCAAACCCCGAGGAGGACGTGGGGTCTCACATGAACCAAGCGCTTTCGCAGCTTTAGTGACTTTAGTGGTGTCAAACCTGCCAAACCCGTGAAAGCCTGGCTGGCCAGGAGCAGGTGCCGGGCTGTCCTGGTGTGCGCAGCACAGAGTGGTTGGTGCTAGGCTCAAATGCAACCCAAAAAGGCCCATGACCGGTGTCCTGTCCGAGAGACTGGAGCAGAGAAGCTCCTTCAACGGCCAAGCGAGACGCTCTCCTTCTCTTCTGGCACCTGCAGCACTGCGCACGCCACTCAATGAGCTGGGTTGCAACTACAAGGTGCCTGCAGGAAGCATTGCATGAAGCAGCCTCTCCAACAATACTGGCTGACCTTGCGCTCAACGATGTGACACGGCCACGTAAGGAAAATGTCGCTTTGTGCCTCCAAAATTTCGGCGAATGGCGAATGCCAGGATCCTGAGCTTTGAGACTGACACCGAGTTCGGCCGGGGCAGCTTAGCACAGCTTAGCCAAGACACTCTGCAGTAGGTTGCTCCACACTCGCCGAAACACATCCATCGCGAACGGCACGGACAAAACTGTAGTAGTCTCGCATTCCCAGCCAGTCGCGATCGCCTTCTAGCCAGCAAGACACATCGGGCGGACGAACAGACACGCACCCACTCACCACCGACAGCCGACCAGGTACCTTGGTCTGCGAAAACGCTCCAGAAGGCGGCAGACAGCTCCTGCCGCAAGCCACGAGCAAGGTCGCACTGCCATGCGATGAACGTAAAGCCTTCCATGTTTGCACGAGCACTTCGATGAAGATGCGACAAATGAATACCCGGTGCGCTGCAAAGCACACAGCACACAAGAATGAAGCGCTGCATCAAGTGCAAAATGCGGCACCTAGCATCTCCGGGTAGAATACGGAGCAGTTGCACAAAGGCATCCCGGGCAAGGTTTGCAGTGACAACACAGACTGAGAGAATTGACGATGCGGCTCTGCCAAAACACAACTTCGTCCAGCATGCCATCCCCACGTCATCACCAAAAGCTTGGTCCCGGCCCTCAACCCGCAAAGTCCTGCAGCCAACCGGGCGAGGAGCTCCCACTGAAGGCCGCAAGCAACCCTGCTCCTCTTGCACCGTTGCTGGCGATCCAGGCTATGCTCAGGCTACCACGTGACCCTCCTGTGGAGAGGTGCACTCCCTTGCCTGTTCGACCAACCTCTGCAGAGTCCGGATCCGGCCGCGCAAGGCAAACGCTCCTGTTCCTCGGCCGCAGTCGCACAAACGAAACAGCCTGAAGGCCAAACCTTCCTTCAATCCGAGACACATCTTGGCCGGGTCCAGCCGCCAGTTCGACAAACCTGAGCCAAGCCGTCCCTTGTGAGAGGTCTGTGCCGATAGCTGCTGAAACTCATTACATCCAAGGGAACTTCGTGGATTTGTATCATCACCTCTATACTACAACACCCGACACTGCGGTAGGGAAATGCTCCTATCCGCTCGAACACAGAATGAAAGGCGAGGCGAGTTGACGACCCTGTCGGGACGAGCGGAAGCTTCTGGTCATCTGTTGCTGACATGGCGATGGCATGGCCTTACTTCACAGCTACCGTCTTCTCGGCAGCCACGGTTTCCTGCCTTGGCCTCCGTGTGTCCTGGGCTTTCCTTTGCTTGGCAGCTCTTTTGTAGCCGATCTTGTTCTGCTGTTTGTGAAACAGACTTTCGGAAGAGCCAGAACGGAAAATCACTATGGTTGATGCTTGTCTGAGGGGGGCAGCATGCTCCATTGACTGCCACTTCGCAGTAACTTAGCAAACTCAGTCGCGGTTCCCGAGGCATGTTAAGCCCATGAGGTGTCCCATGGGTTGACCTCGAGCTTTTCAGGAACTTGGTCCTTCTGCTTAGACCTAGAGAGATTCAGCCATCTGCACTTCCCTCTGTACAAAGCAGTCAAAGTCTGGCAAAGCTCCCAAGATTTAGGTTTGTTTGCCCGCATCTTCAGTGCAGGTACACGATTTGGGAAATGTAGAAAAGGAAAGCCTCGTCGGCTGCTATCTCAACTGGATTGTAATCACTTTGTCTTGTAAAAATTCTCGTCAGCAGGTTGTCCAAGTTGGAGCATCGAATCATGTAAGTCTTCAAACATCTCCGACATGTGTTTTCTGTTTTGGTCGTGAGACTTCAACTCCACGCCGCAACCCGAGACCACAGCCCTCCCGCAATGCCCCCTCTGCTCAAACTGCAGACCAAGACACCCACCACCGAGACGATCCCCGGTTCCGCCAGAATTCCATGCAAAACCTTCAAAGGCATGTCCTTGGCAACTTGGCAAGGCCCGGCTCTTGCAAGCAGTCGGGCCTCTGCTGTTCTGAGGCCTTTGCTGGCGAGAACTCTGCAAGGCCCACCTCATCCAAGAGGAGAACTACCTGCAATGTGCAGGCAGCTCTTCATGGGGTCTCGGGCCGGTACGAGAGCACTCCTCAGGGTTTTGGAGGCCTGGGCGTCCAGTGCATTGGAGGCAAAGCGAGAAGCCGCATCGAATTGGCGCCTCAGAGGCTTGCCATCGCTGGCCCAAGCGCTTTGCGGCCAGTCAGGCTCTCTGAGAGCCTCACTGGATGCCGTCAGCCGTGGACAACGGTGAGCACCTCGAGACACAAGTGTGGGCTGCGACAGAGACTGCTGCAGAACCGCCTGCCAAGTGCCAAGGGGCTGATACTGCATGAGTCGAAGGGCTGGCAAAGTCTGCAAGAATTTGGACTTGGACAGCTTCCCTTGCAGATTGCTCATCCTTAGCTAGGGCGCGGGGTTGAAAAATCCACTGAACAGGCCAAGATCAGTTGACACCCACCATGTCCTAAACGACTTCAAACACTCGTCAAGAAAAGAAGCAGCTGACTCAAGCCGAGTCAAACAAGCGCACGATGCTCTGTGTGTGTGGGGTTTTTTGTAGTAGGACCCATATCACTGCCATATCACTGCAGGTGTCGATAGTCTGTCGCTTATCCCGACCCCTCCCGCTTTCACCCGTGATCAGCTGAAAAGGGCAAGCCACAAGACCTGCATACACAGAGTCTTTGAGGTACCTGCCAAGGCAACAGCTGTGGTTTAGCTAGGCGAAGCGGATCTTTGGCGAATCGAAGAGTCTTGGCTTTCCTCGCCGGTTTCTGAACAACTGATCGTATCTGTGGCCTGGCTTGCCAACAATGAAGAGTGGGATGCGGTTCATAATGCACAGAAGCCCGACGAACACGTTTTCAGCCAATGCTTCGTTCATGACCTTAACGGCTTACGAATGCATGCAAGGTGCTGGGCTGCAGCTTTCATTCCGGCTAATGATTTGGAGTTCATCCCCCGGTGCAAGCCAGACACTACATCTTTCTCGACTTCGAACTCCTTCGCGACATTGTTCTGCACCTTCCGGAGGATGTTTTCCATGGCCTTAACTTTGCGAGTGTTGCCCTTTTGCAGCTATCTAGCGCATGCATGGGGTCAGCTGAGCCATGCGAAGATTGACAGCGAAGGTTGGCCCTGTGTTTGCCGGGCAACTGTGAGGCCATTCTCCTGGAGCAGGCATGAATCCAAAGCCGTCACGTCACTCTTTAGCCGACTTTAGCCCCTGCCGGCCTCGCGCTGCTTGCTCAGCTCTGCCCATCCTCTGCCCTTCATCTCGCCCCTGTCACCCGGCCAGGGCGCCCGACGTGTGAGGTCAATCCAGAGGCTGTGGCGACTGGCAGGGCAAACAAAGTCTGAGCATGTCAGCAGCGTTTGCACCACTTCGCCTGTCCCTGAAGGCCAGGCGGTAATGGTATACCAAAGCCACCGCAACGACCTCGAGAGATGCGACGAGACTACTCAGGTTTCACAGTCTCCCCAACTCAACATGATGACTCAGACCCTCTCTAGACTAAATGTCGTACTGGGGAAAATGGCAGAACCATGTCGAAAAGAAATTCAGGATTTCTCAAACAGACAAGTTTGGCCAAGTCACCACCGAGGGAGGGTGCGGCTGACTCTTCGCAGTCTTCTTTCCGAAGCGCTCCTGCACAGAGCATTATCAGGCCAAACACAACACAACAGGACAGAGCGCCAACAAAACTGAACAGCTCTCAGCTGACTGAAAAGTGTCGCCGATGCTTCCACGTATGTGTTCAGCACTGTTCGCTGGGCCTGGAGTCAGAAAAGGAGTTGGCCACTTCCGTCTTCATCCGGATGCGTTTTCGACCACCACAGAACTCCAAGCGTGTTGAGGATGTCTGCTCAGACCGGATTCAACGACCGGTTCATTATTAGGGGCCCAATCATGGCATATGCGTAGATCCGTAACGCTGTTCTCAATGAGTTGCGGGAGTCAGCGAACAGACCACCACTCGTTTGACCAAAGAAGTGATTCCGAACTGTTCTCCCTGCACAGTGTGAGAGCAATAAATCGTGAACGACACGTGCTTCATGAAGCATTGTGGACAAGATGGACACAAGGCCAGTCCTGGGTCCATCGCGCGACTCGCAAGCACCGCTTCCTGAGCAGGACTGCGATAGTGATGCGATTGGGGATACAGCACAGAGCAGGCCGGAGCAATCTAAGCGTCGAGCACATCTCTCAGAGAGACTGCCGACGGATCGCCTTCCTCCCAACGTATGAAGGCCTGCCATCTTTCGATGTCCCCCTTCTCGAACTCGAAAGTTCTCTCTCTCGGGCACCTGCGCGAGGCAGAGGAGCTCCGTGACGAGCTCCTGCTCACGCTCGTGGCTCTCGGGCCAACCGTTCTGCACCTGCAAAGAGACACGTCTACGGCGTCTACGTTTAAACGAACAACATGCAAGCTGAGCCACCATGGAGCGGATGTACATTTTCTCTGCCTTCTGGGTCAAAGCCTGCAGCAGCGTCAAACGTCGTTGCAGAGACATGCTTCGGTCGTCTTGTTGCAACGTTCATCCGCGTTGAGGCCGCTGCCCCGAAATCGAAGAGGAAGTCATTCACCGTCTCGGGAACGGCATGCACACGGTACACCAACCCGCTCATCTCCTCCTCGCGAGCACGAAGGCTTGCATTGAAACCATGCTGAGAACTGGCAACATCTGTTGATTCTGATTCGGGTTGGGCATGAGATTTGCTAGGTCGATGTAGGTGATGCTAGAGGTGCTTGGCTGTGCTCACACGAAGTCGCACAAGCGACGTGCCGGTTCTGGGAATTGTGTGCAGCAAGAAAGCACGCCTCAACAGGCAGCCCTGCGAGTGGCTCGGCCGTGGAGTCTCTGTTCAATCGAAACTCGCGGAGGGAACGTTGGAAGTCGATTCTTGCGACGTGAGTAAATCAAGCATGCCTTGAGTGGTGAGCTCGACCGCAACATGGAATGCCGTCCCGTCGCCGGTAGTGCTGTATACGAAGATCCTTCAACACCCGGCAGCTACTTGCAATGGTGCAGCTCCCAATCCGGCATGTGCTTCGCTTTGCTACTGCCGAGAGCACATTGAATCATTGCACTGAGCTTGCGAGCCCTTGGTATCATCCACCGCGCGATTGCATCCGTTTCAGTCGATCCCACTCGCACTGTAGCCCGATGCAGAAACAAGCTCCATGCTCGAGAACTGCACAAGTCGAGTGCGAGGTATCTTTTCTCACGTCCGAACATGTCCGTACATCGGGGTGCGAGCTGCCTCGGCACTGCCCTGGCCACCGAAGACGAGGCCGGTCGTCAACTGCTGTTGTGGCCGCCTCGGGACCAAATCCCTCCCACCCCGGCCCGACTCCAGACAACTCTCCTGCTTCGAGTGGCTTTCTGCGAGGGTTCAGCGCCGCCAGCACGTCCACATTGGAGGGCAGGGCGTCACCCCCTCAGCGACTCGCCCCTATAGAATAGGGAATAGGGCAAACAGCCGGTAACTGCATGTGGGGCCAGTTTAGCCAAGGGTCGAAGCGACCTTTCGAGCACGGCCTGGGCGGGCGCACGCACGTGCGCTCGCACGCTTCGTCGCTCAGCTCCTCTGCTTACGCCGCCGGGCCGAGCCGCTTCACAGAGCATGTTCACATGCTGGGATGTGTTGATCTCATCCAGGAAGATGATCACGCGCTCACCCTCTCGCTCCTGGACAAGCTTTCGTGCCTGAGCAAACACCTCGGCTGGTGGGGACAGGCGTTCTACAAGTTATGTGAAACTGGAAGCGGAGAGCCTCAGATGAACAAGTGTTACCTGCCGCATGGACATCGGTTGTGTCTTGGTCAGGGACCCGATCGATGTCGTCTTCTGTGGTCCCACCATGAACGTTCAGCGTGACCAGCTCCACCCCAAGCCAGGCACAAAGGTAGCGCACCTGCATCCAAATGAAGGCTTGCACGGCGGATTGAAAAGTTTGCTCGAACATTCCGAGGTTAGTGTCGCTGTGGCCCGCGCCAACTCGGTTTTACCGCAGCCGCACTCGCCCATCAAGATCCTGCAAACAGTTCGCCAGGACAGCGCTTCCCGGTGGCCTCATCCCCTGTGCTTCTAAGGCACACGGGCAGGCCGCAACGAAGACGGACAAAGATCGCAAGCATCTTCAGGACTGCATCACCTTCCGAATGCTCAGTTCGTCCCCTGGCCTTGCTACACTCACAGGCCCTGCCTGTGAGGCAGTACTTGCCATCCAAGAGCTCGGCCGCCTCCTCCCTGGACCGGTCCACCCCAGTCAGGCAGCCTCTTTCGGATAGGAGATGTTCAAGCAGGGACGCGGATGCTCAGGCCTAGGATTTTGGTATGATCAGCGGTCAGGGCATCCAGCGACTCACCGACGGAGACCTCTGGAGATGTTGTGTGGCTCTAAGGAACAGCTTAACCGCCTCCACTCTAGACAGGTGGCATGGTTGCGCTCGAGCAGAAAGAGTAGGCCCGGATGCATGGAAATCCGGAGCCTCCAGCGAGCCATGTCACAGTTGTGTTTATTCTTTCTCTCCTCCCACAAACCCACCAAAAGCTCGAAGGGCCATGTCCAAGACAAGCCGCTTGGTTGGCTGGCTCGAAAGGAAGCAAACCTGGTGCTTGCCTGTCTCAAGCCAGAAACCGATCAGAAACGATAAGACGAGACCAACGTGCTACGTGCTACAGGACTGTACGGCATTGCAACCAGAGCCGTCATGAATTGAACTATTGAACCTTGGGCTTTTTCGCAACCGCTGGAATCTAGAATGGAGTGTTCTTTTACTTGATTGTGTTCGCACTTGCCGCCGGGCGGCGATTCGAGAAAAGCATACAGTCATGACCTGGGCAAACCAACAAGCCTGGTTGTCGAAGTCACTGTTCGCACGGGTGTGTTCAGCCGGGCCGCTGCTGTCCTCCCAGCGCAGAAGGGGGAAGTCCTCCTCCTGCTCTGGCTCTCGCCTTGTCACACAGCACTCTCTACTGAACTTCACTACCTCATCTCAAAGCCTCGACAGCTCTTTCCGAAGCGCTGCGGATCATGTCCGGTCGGCCTGGCAGCGGCGCCCGCTTCCTCCCCGGCAGTGACGAAAGACACGCGGGCGTTGGGTACCTTCAACAAGCCAACGCAAGAGGCGAACTGTCAGTCTTCCAGCGACTCCGAACTGTTTGTGCTTTCGGCCTGATGCAAGCTGATTGGGAACAACACAGGTATCCACGCAGTGTTTCCTAGCCTGCTCGTCCCGGCCCATGGTGACGTAGGGTCCCAGCAGGGCGGCTCCTTTGCAGGGTGCACCAGGACTCTGTGCGACAACGGGAAGCAAGTCTCACGAAGTCCCAAACAAAGGCGATGATGACCCGTAAATATGCACCGACTGGCATGGTGAGTGCCCGAAGCAAAGCCCTTGAACGAGAGTATGTGTCCAAAGGGCGGGAAGACTTGGCGTAGACACCCTCGTCGGAATGGCACACATGGGCGATGCACCACGTGTCCATTCCTCGCTCTGGCTGCGTAAAAGATCCCCGTCTGGGGGTTTCTCACCATTTGTGCAAGAGAAGTCATGCTGCCACAGCGCCTGTGTCCCAGAAGAGATGTCTGCGCGGCCTTTCCTCTGATGCAGAGGCACATTTGGAGTCGGGGCGGGCTCGGCTCCAGCAGCAGCGATGTCAAAGTGCAAAGTGCAGAGTTGATGACTCTAGCGAACCTTGGTCGTGCATCTTTTTGGGAAAAGGCTCCAACACAAAGTGCGCTTTGCCGTTCACATTCTCATCCTTCGGCTGGCGCAGGTACATTCCGTTGAGAGGAACGAGGTACTCCTCTGATGCAGCTTGCGCTTTTGGAGGGCTTTGGCTTGTTTGGCTTGTTGCACACGCACTGCTCCCATGCGCCTGACACTCAAGCATCCACAACAGTGTCCGCCCAGCCTCGGGGGATCCAGTGAGCTGCTCGTCCACGCCGCGCACCTCTCGCCCGTCCGACGGGCGCGGCACGTGCCACGACGACGCACACCGCACACACCGGCCTCCACGGCTTCCCTCTCGAAGGCCAGCGGGTGCTCGGCATTCACAAGCGTCATGCCTTTGTTGGGAACCTTCGCAGTTTCAAGCAGTGCAGAAAGGGATGCATGCCTCTTCTCACGCCAAGATACCCAAGAGGCCATCCTCCACCAACCCTTCTCGTAGTCTCTCTTGCGGGTGTACGCGAAGGCCGGGGCCACCTGTACCGAATCAAACCCCGGTCTCAACGCAAGTCCTCCCAATTGCTCAGAATTGAACGACCGCGACCTTGTCCAACTCAGCATCGATGACCCACATGCGCTGAGCAGCTCGATAGTACAGGAAGAACTGCCCGGAGCCCTTCTCACTCTTGTCGTACTTGGCGAAGACGGGGTGACCATCACTGGAGAAAGGCTGGAGGCGCCAAGTTCCACAGAAACGGTCCTTTCGCAAGTACGGATCTTGAGTCTTGGTTTACGCTATTTCTGGACCGTTGTGAAGCACAAGGACACACATCTTCGAAGAAGTAGCGTTCCTGATGAAAGTTCTGCAGGTGCGCAGCCACCACTGTCTCGGGATCCACCTCTCGTCACGATGATATGAGCAGCCCTAGGCTAACCACATGGACAGCTTCCCATCGCAACATGTCAGTCTAACCACCGCGGCCACTCATTGTGAGGTGATGGTGCTGACGGGAATAGTGCTTTCACAACGCCCAAACCCAGACAGACCCCCAGTCTGGCCGAATGTCGGATCTGGAAACAACCCCAAAGCTCCCAAACCCAGACCCCCAATCTCGGTGCGAGCTGGGGATCTAGAAACAGCCCCTAGAGTCAAAAAGGGATGAGCAGCGGGTAAAGAAAGTCTGATCGGGGCATGCTGATGTGTATGCTGCCGCTACTGCGCTGCTGTTACGAGGAGGGGGAGGAGGAGGACGAAGACGAGGAGGAGGAGTAAATTCAAAGCGAGGTGTAGCGAATTGTCAGCAATTCGGGCGACTTAGGGTCCCATGCCAGACATCAGCTGGACGGAGGCTGCCTCGTTGTTCGCCGTCTGCCTTGTGGCAAAGTCTCTTGCAGTCCGCAGGATGAAGGCGATGAGCTCGCCTCTGACGGGCCCGTCAGATTGGATTCCCGGCACCGTGCCCCAACCCTCAACAGGCCTTTGAACATCGGACAGTCCTGTGCCAGCAGTTCTGACATCGGCTTGGCTGTCGGAGCGCCCTCCTGACAGGCGACAGCAACAGCTCTGAGACAGCCATGCATGCACAGCTGCCGAGCACTGGCCAGAGGGTAAGCTCCTCTGGAATGCAAGCTTGGTTGGCAACAGACTCTGGGTGGTGCACCTCAGGTCACTGCTGAGCTGACACAAGTTGGTTGAGGCAAGGTGTCCGAGGCCTCCTTCAGTTGCCAGTATAGTACGTCCACGAAGGACCAGATGTTCCAGAGAGAAGGGCGCAGCTTGAGCTTTGCGAACTCGACTAACCTGAGACCAATAACAGTGCACTTCACTGCCGCCGTGTTCTCGCGAATTGGTCCCGGTGCTCTTCAGACACTGGTCTTTGCAGCGTGGCCGCAGCTTCTTCTTTACGCTGGCGGTGAAACTAATGTAACCGCACCGCTACGTGGCTCATGCCTGAGAGTGTCCAAGGAACAACGAGAAGCACTCTTCGCCGCTCAACTCGCCGTCAGCGCCTTCATAATGCAGTGGGAAGGCACCACCCAAACGCCGGACAATGGCCTTAGCCCCGAGTCTCACAGCTTTCAGTCAGCAGTTGCAGTTTGCAGGATCCATGAATCCCGCAATGACCAAAGCCAACCTCGAAGGCCTTATTTGTGCCCATCTTCGGTCTGGATTCTAGGCAAACTGCGGATCCTGCCACCACTCCCAGCCAAGCTACCAAGGCTCCGCAAACGTATTGGAGACGATGGTAGGCAGTTGCCACGGCATCTGGATTCCGCAGGCCATCATGCCTTTCAGCACTGCTCTTGTTCACAGACGAGCAGTAGCTTGGGGTGATGATACATCTGGCCTGGCCGCAGCAAAGCTGTCGCCGAGCCCTGCTTGCAGCGAGGCCTCGTCGGCGCAGAAAGCTTCGGCCTGCGAGCTCCGAGGAGCGATGACTCGGCTCGGCTCGGCTCACGAAAAACCCCCCCCC
>CAJNDV010020646.1:20106-34302 GCA_905221635.1 Symbiodinium sp. CCMP2456
AACCCTAAACCCTAAACCAAAACATGTGGCTTGTCATACCACAAGCGAGTTGAAGAAGTGACCCAGGTCAACTTTCAAGTCTGAACACAAAGAAGCCATTGCTAGATATTAGGTTGACATCCGTTTGCAGATAAAAAACATGATAAATGTATAGAAAGACAGAGAGACAAAGAGTGCGTGAAATATATATATATATATATATATGTATATATATATATATATACATATCTGTTTATTTTTTCATTTATAACACAGACTGGCTCATTTGAATCATTGTCGCATGTTTGACCCGACTTTCGGCCAGAGCTTTGCATCTGCGGGAGCCTCAGCTATCACCTCCTGCTTGGTTTTTGGTTGGAGGGTATATTTTTCTATGTCGGCACAGAACCAAGACGGCATCTTATCGCTCAGCTTTCCCGGTTAAGGCTACACAGTAAGAGCATAATTTGGTTTCCTGACTCCACAACATGGCTATAATAGGACCCCCAGAAGAGCATGGCTTCTTAATCAATGCCCTACGTCAGGATTCAAAGGTTGTTTCGGCTTTCGCTCCAATAAAGACTTAGTACGTCAAGGTGGGGGGCTTCAATATGGGAACGCCGTTGTGAATCAGCCTCCCCTTCCGAGAACTGCTCACCATGAGCTCCTATTCAACCGAATACCACAGCGCACTGTACCTCAGACCAGCCCTCAAAACCTAGAAATTGCAGGCCGCCTGTGGTGAGGATGTGGGCTTCCAAGGTGATATAAGTTCCTAATGGTTAGACTAGAATAGGAATGGGGTTCTGGTGTCTATTATGGTAGCAGAGTCACAATAAGGACGCCTCAGGAAGACTGTGGGTAACTACTCAGGCTTGAATATGAGAAAGCTGAGGTCCAAGTCTCGTGGAACTCGTGGCCCCGCGCTCTTAGCCGCTCAGTACACGAGGACGTTGGGCAGACCACCACCCACGGGCATGTTCTTGATGTGCTCGATCACTGCCTGACCATTGCAAACTTATGGCTCTGCCGGTCTCATATCGGGAACATGCTTGAGGAAACTGAACATCTGAGGGAACCCCAAAGAGTAACATTCCTACGTACTCAGGCCCCACAGTATGTCCAGAACGAAGCAGAAAGATCTAGCTGAAGCCTCTAGCCTGGAGTAGTTCAAACTTTTGCAGGACTCTGCTAGCTGCTAGCTTGGCTCTCCAGCTATATGGGCTGCATGACCCGGAGACATGCAATGTCTCAAAGAAGCACCCCAACCAAAAACAATGCTAAACCAACCAACTCACCAACCTATGTCCCAGGTGCCTAGCCGAAGCCGTTCGCCCCAACATACAGGAAGCTGCTGATCTTAAAGGCCTAGCCGCCTAGCCTTCCAAGGGCGTATACACGGAAAATGCGGAAATACGCTCAGGAAGCTCTACGGGCCCGCGAAACGATTCGAAACTCCTACGCCAAAATAACCTCCGGAGAGGAATCACATAACCAACTCTCTGTGCCTAAAGCTCAACCAGGGTTGCGAACAAAAAAGCCTCTGGTACCACAGTTCAAGTAATTTGCTGCTGGCTGTGCGCTGCATGCGCCCTACATGCCCAATGTCCAAAGCATTGAAGATCAACGACGTCAGGTATATGGGTTGGTTGCTACGGGTGTCGGTCTGGTCCTATGCAGCTGGAATCGGATCTGGTGGAGGGTATCCTATGCTCTAAATGTATAGAACTGCCTTCAAGCTTGTTGCTGCGAACTTTTTGTGCTGCCGTATAAGACTTAGGCTTTGGAGCTTCAGTTTAGCGAGGACAACCGCAACAGGTGCTATCGACAGTGCCTTAAGCCCTTCGCCGTAAACACCAAAGGCTTCGTGATTCCACTCGAAATTCTGGGCCCAGAACGATTAGGTTGTTTCTTTGTTTGGGCCCCTTTGTCCATTAGAACAGTTCGGGTTTAGGGTAACGGCCTACAGAAGAGTTGGCAGGGTGGCCTAAAGCCCACATAACGGCCTGTGTGCTGCGATTGATGCGAGAAGTGCCGCCAGCGCTACGGCGCAAAACGACTACAACTCCCAGGTATTATGGACCGTAAGGGCAGCATGAACCGTTGCGGGTCTTTCAACAGAAACCCAACATGGCCGTTGTTCACAACACCTCCATTTGCGGAGGGTACCCCCCCTCCTTTCGCCGGACCTTGCTTCCCAAAGGCTGCAAGATCCAAGGACAGCTACCTTCGGGCCAAGAGTCTAAACAAAAATACCACAATCATACCTATCTTGGGAAGAAGCCTAAGCCTAAACCCAAAGAACCCTAAACCCTAAACCCTTAACCGTAAACCCTAAACCGCAAACCCTAAACCCTAAGCCCTAAAACCCAAAGGCTCCAAGTGAATAAACAGTACCTGCATGTATTGACGCCCAGCCTTCTGGCGGTTCTGCTGCCGCTCTTCTTCCCGCTCTGTCCGGGTCACCTTCGAAGGTGCAAGTAGGGCCTAGGGCTTTTTTTGCCTCGGGTTTAGGGTTTAGGGTTCTAGGGTTCAGGGTTCATGGGCGCAGCATGCTCCATCAACATGGATCCTCCTAGACCCTATGGAATCTACGGATAATACAAAGCCCCAATGAAACAACATGCCGTGTTTAGGGCTTGGGATTGTGGGTTATGAGGTTATGGGTTCAAATACGCACACCGCGAGAAGCGTCACACACAGACACACAACAAAACATGAAGTAAACGACCCAGTAACCCCTCCGCACCCTCACCAATAAACACTAACCCCTGCAGCACCGAGGCGCGGAAGCTTGTGTAAAACGAAACATGTCGAATGCCACAGTGTGCGCCCCAACACTTCATTCCAACCCGGCATTTTTGGTTTCCAAGAATTCTGAAAGAGTCCGGGTTCATAGCTTTGTGCTTCCGGGTTTAAGCAAAGCCTAGCCTAAACCCTCAGGCCCTAAACCCCAAGGCCCTAAACCCTCAGGCCCTAAACCCTAAGGCCCTAAACCCTAAGGCCCTAAACCCTAAAGCCCTAAGCTCATTTTCCACAAAACCCCAAAAAAAACACCCGAAAGCCCCTAAACCCTAAGCCACTTTTTCACTAAGCCCAACAAAAAAAAACCGAAAGGACATCAAAGAACCAGAGAGATCCTGGAAAAGATCACCTCGAGTCGGTTCCAGAGCTCGTCGCGCTTCGCGGCTGTCTCATGCCTTGGGTCTTGGGTCGGTGTAGGATTTAAAGGGTTGAGCGGTTTGGGGTCTAGGGGTCAGGGGTTTAGGGGTTTAGGGTTCAGGGGTTTAGGGGTTTAGGGGTTTAGGGTTCAGGGGTTTGGGGGTTTAGGGGTTTAGGGTTCAAGGGTTTGGGGGTTTAGGGGTTTAGGGGTTTAGGGTTTAGGGGTTTAGGGGCTTAGGGGTTTGGATTTAGGCCCTTGCCTTTCGTGATCCCCAGCGCCGAACCGAAGCACAACTTTGCACAGTGTGAGGACCCGGCAATGAGGCTGTGGCTTTTGCTCCTGGGAGTTGCTGGGCAAGCGAACGTAGGAAGGCTTTCAGGATTTAGTGGTTCATTGAGGCTACTTGCTGGGTTTACGGCGTAGGATAGTTTATTGGTGTTTTGGGGATTATATAATCCCTAAACCCTAAACCTAAACTAATTATATATATATATATAACAGTTGATGCTTTTGGGGCCGTGAGCTGGGAAGTTATGCAGAAGCAGCTGAAATATAGGGGTCAAGAGAGTTTTCAAATGTTTTGTGATAGTGCCCCCTTACATTTTCTGTCATCATTCTAGTGTAGTGAACCTGTACGTATATATATATATATATATAGGCCGGAGCAACTAGTAGTAGCATCCCCTTACAGTCCCAACATCGTTACAACACAATATGCCTCAATACCCTGCAGAACCGCTGTGCAGTCTTTATTGCATAATTAGCCTGATGAAGCCCTCCAAACAACCCACAAAGCTCTATTCTACAGTTTCCGAATCACTAAATCCAAAGCCCCAAGAAGTGTCTACAACCCTAAATCTAAATCCTAAACCCCAAGCCCAAAACCCTAAACCCTAAACCCTAAATCCTAAACCCTAAACCCTAAGCCCTGAACCCCAAGCCCTAAACCCTACACCCAAAAACCCGAAGCCCTGAACCCTACACCCTAAACCCTAAACCCTAAGCCCTTCAATCCCAAACCCTAAACCCTACACCCTTCAATCCGAAACCCTACATCCTAAACCCTTCAATCCCAAACCCTAAACCTGCAACAGCAGGCACATTCGGACCCTGTGCCTCTCGAGCCAGCACGGCCTGCGAGGATCGCAGGAACCCAACGGCTTCAGAGAACTGTGGCGGCCAACAGCTGAGATATATGATGCATAACAAATACAACATAACACAAGTTGAACGACAACATATGAACTATGATCTACGATATATGATATATGATATATAACTCTCCATACCTCATACTGCAAAATTGCCACGCACACTTCCAAGCCAACTCGAAAAGGTGGCACGACACACCCTATACCCTACACCGACTTGCCTTTCAGCGACATCTCGCTGTCAGGGCCAATGATGTGTGATACGCAGAAGTTTGGTTGTCGAGCACCCTGGACACTGCGTAAGTATTCAATTGTTGCTACACTTGTACGTTTTAACAGTATGGGCTTTTTACCAGTACCAAGGAATGCACGAACACTCCGAATGGATGTTCTGCAGGCATAGGGTATGAGCGAGATACGTTTATCAAACTCTCAAATGCGCTTGTGAAGGGTTTCTTGGGAAACTCCTGGCCGTCCTTGGACTTATGGGATCTCTCGAATACGTGCGCGCCACCAGGCCGACACCCATCGCCATCATGCTGCGCCACAGACCGAAAACTGCTTTCAACAAGCCCTACATGCTAAACTCTCGCTCCTAAACCCAATGCCCCAAACCCTCCACCTGCCTTAAATCCTACACCCTGAGCCTCACTACAATAAATCCTCAACCCAAGCTGAAACTCCTGCTTTCCCTGACCAGAAGGGCCTGGGCAGCCGCACTGGTCGCCACCTGCGTACTGCCATTCCTATACTCAAACTGCCTTGAAGCTGTTGTGACTAAAACCTGCAGGGGTTTGGGGTATGAAGTTATGGTTCTGGCTGTAGGGGAATTTGGGTTTCGGGTTTCAGCTGATGGAGCTTGCGGTGTCGGGGGTGGCATCAACAATAGTAGGTGTTGTTGTCGTAGTAGATGTCATCAGAACAACGCACCCGGACTTAGTAGTAGCAGTCGCAAAATGGCAAAGTGATACTAAATCAAAACAGACTGCCCAACGTAGTAAACCGATGGGCATCCTAAACATCCCTAAACCCTGGTCATGAAACCTCCAAGCCAGGGACTAGGGCCAACGATAAGCTATTGGGGCCCTAAACCCCAAACCCTATACCTTAAACTCTTTAAGCCCTAGGCGCCAAACCCATGGGATGACAGCGTTTAACGTTCTTAGCCAGCCCGAAACTTCGAATTTCCACAGCCTTTCGGAGCTACTAGTGTCCTTGCGATAGGGATTACGATGAGGGTTACCCTAAGGGGTATTTTTAAGGGGTAGAAGTATGGTCGAAAGGTTACTAATCCTAACCATTGGCCCTAAACCCTACTGTAATCCTAAACCACTGGCCCTAAACCCTACCGTAAGAGGCTACCCCTAAACCCTACTATACGGAGCTACCTCTAAACCCTAAACCCTACTTAAGGGGCGACCCATAAACCCAACAAACTCTATAAGACCTACTACTGGACACTACCAGACCTTCCAATATTGCTGAGTTGAGGACTAAGTCTTATAACATTCATATGGGTAGTTGTCAAAATTATGGTCCCTTTTGGGGTACCCTAAATAATAGGTGCCGTATTATAATAAGGACCCAAAAAGGGACCCTAATTTTGACAACCACCCATATGAGGAACCCTACTATAATGTAAAGTTGTCTCTGAACTTGAGTTTCAGGCTGTACAGCTCGAACGGACAGCCAAACCCACCGAATCCCCGAACCGGAACCCCAATACAGGGGCCTTAATAATTAGGATGGGGTTGGGGGGAGGGTGCATTCATAAGTATAACTTGCAGGGGCTAGAAAAGGATGCTCTTGCACTGTTGCGACCCTCCATACGAATTCCGGTGCCGGAACCCCAAACCACAGCTGCTGAATTACTCACCCACCCGAAAGGATCAGAAGTGAGGTTGCAGCCCCACACCCTCTGTCCCCAAAACCCAAGCCCAAACTCCTAAACGTCCTGAATCCCCCAACACTGAACCCGAACACCTAAATCTTAAACCTTAAACCTTAAATCCTTAAACCCTAAAAACCTACAAGAATCTTAAGCCCCTAAAGCTCTTCAGTTTCGCATCGAAACACCGACGCCTGCGAACGCAAGCGCTCTTCCGAGGCCTGGCATGGCAAGCTCTTTGTCACGTTGGTTTAGGGTTTCGGGTTTAGGGGTTTAGGATTTAGGGGTTTAGGGTTTAGGGGTTTAGGGGTTTAGGGTTTTAGGGTTTAGGGGTTTAGGGTTTAGGGTTTAAGCGGGTTCGCCAGCGCAGTTTTTGGGACTGCGGAAGGCGCCCCGGGCACTTCTTCTCTCTCTAGGGCTGATGCTTGACCGGTAATCTTTTTGGTGCAGTTTTCGTTCCGGACCCTCCCAGAAGGGTCCTTCTAGGGGGCCCCACCAGTCCTTGCCGCTGCCCTGACCGCCCTCCCCCCCCCCCGCCCCCCGAGCCGCTTGGGAGTGGCTCTAAGCCCCCTGTAAACCCCCTCTTTTAACCCTCCAAACCCCCTCTCTAAACAGCCTCCAAACCCCCTCTAAAGTGCCTCTATACCTTCCTTCTTTGCTTATTCAAACCACAACCTGCGCTGGCACATATTCGGCCGGAGGCCTCTAAAATTTAGGGTTTCGGGTTTAGGGTTTAGGGTTTAGGGGTTTAGGGTGTAGGGTTTAAGGGTGTACCTGCGCTTTTCAGGACTAAGGCATTCCATGCATGAGGGTCTGAGCTACAGGAAGGTCCAGAGCTAATGCCAGCTGTTTGTCATGTCGCTTGCAAACTGGAGGTGGCGAATGTTACACTTCCTTGCAAACCCTAAGCCCTAAACCCTAAACCCTCAAACCCGTACCGTTCAGTCTACATGTGGGTATCTTTGTTCTCTGAAACTCCGGGAATCTGCATTGACGAGCTCACGGTTCATGGATGAAGGCCTAGACTCCACCGTCATATATTATGTATATGGGTAGTTCTGGAAAGTAGGGTCCCTTTTAGGTGCGTTTTACAAGGGTGCCGTACTTTCATGGGGAGTTAAAAGCGGACCCACATTTACAGAACTACCCATATCACAACTTCATCATAAAAACGAGCACGTGCAGTACATGTGTTAACGAGTCGCTCGGGCTTTAACATGCGCCAAGTGACAGTACACGAACATATTATAAGATGTTGGCTTGATCCCTAAACCCTAGACCCTAAACCGAACGGCATCGCAACGGCTCTAGAGCCTTCATCTGAGCATTCCTGGTGTGTCGTGTATGTGAGTGTAATACAAGGCCTTCATAATTAGAACAGGGTTTTGGGCCAAGTCTTGGGGCTCATTATACTATAGTTGCAATAAGGAGCCCCTGCAACCTGATGAGATTCCAGACAGAAACTCCGAACATAAACCCCTAAACTAGACGACCGCCAGATCCTCAACCCTAAACCCTGCAGAGTATCGCAGTGTCGCCCACCCTGTCACTACCTGAACCACACTGAAGATCAGCCCACTATGAGTGCCCTCGGTTTGGGGGTCAGGGTCTAGGTTTGGGGCTTAGAAGCCCTAGGGTTTACTTCGTCCCAACCCATTTCACCCAAGCAGGCCTGCTCAATCTCTGCGCTCAAAACTGCACGCAGACCCAACAGTGACACCCAAACACCGAAGCCGAGGCAAAGCAGAAACACGTGTGTGCTTATGTGTGCAGACACCTATGTTGATGCACACACATACCCATAGGCCCTAAAGTAGTTCCTTTTGGGGGTTCACATATAGAATTCTTTCAGGTAACCCCCAAAAAGGAACCACTTTAGGGCCTACCTTAAGAACCCAAAACCCACTTTTTTGTAGGTTCTTATTATAAACCCTAATATGGGATTTATAGGGACCCTACAAAAAAGTAGGTTTTGGGTTCTGAAGGTATGGGTATGTATAGTATAAGCCGTGATAGCCACGTATAGCTAGCCGTTTTCATCATGCCATGGCTGAGTCGTAATATTTAGGGTTTAGGGTTTAGGGTTTACATAATCATACCCGCCATGTTCGCCAGCGTCCTCATCATCGCCCCCCTCCTCAACCTGATCATGACGGCATCTGTAATTATGTGAATGCACGTAAATAACATAACACATCAAGCATGGGCAGAGCGCAGCAGAGCATAGTATAGCACAGCATAACATAACATGACGTAGTACCACCTCATATCAGGCGTACACGCGCGGACACAAAAACACAGACAGACCCTAAACCCTAAACCCTAAACCCTAAACCCCTAAACCCTAAACCCAAAACCAACCCTAAACTCTAAACCTTAAACCCTAAACCCTAAACCCTGAACCGACCCTAAACTCCAAACCCTTAAACCCAAAACCTCAAACCGAAAGCTGAAACTCAAAGCCGTCGCCTGGAGGTCCTCACTGGCCTCGGCCTCCACCTGGGTTGTAGTTTTGGGGCCCTGAAAAGTATTTATGAATAGGGTTAAGGTT
This sequence comes from Symbiodinium sp. CCMP2456, assembly GCA_905221635.1. Taxonomy (NCBI): domain Eukaryota; class Dinophyceae; order Suessiales; family Symbiodiniaceae; genus Symbiodinium; species Symbiodinium sp. CCMP2456. Next base: position 28,839 of record CAJNDV010020646.1, read on the forward strand.
TAGGGTTTAGGGGTTTAGGGTTTAGGGTTTAGGATTTAGGGTTTAGGGTTGGTTTAGGGTTTAGAAACCATAAGGGAAATTTTAAAGTTTCCCAAATTGCCACCCAGCCACTAGGGTCTCCCGAAGCTTTCGGCCTCGCTGCTCCGCTTGCTCCAGCTCCTTGCAGCCAGGGCTTAGGGACTAGAGTTTAAGGTTTAGGGTTTAGGGTTAAGAGTTTAGAGTTTAGGGTTTAGGGTTAAGAGTTTAGGGTTTAGAGTTTAGGGTTTAGAGATGTTTAGAGTTTAGAGTTTAGGGTTCAGGGTTTCTGGGTTTGGGATGCTAGACGTTAAGCCCTGAAATTTCCAAAGGCCTGGGCCACGCCAAAGCTTCAAGGCCGGACCCTGACCGGGCTTTAGTCGGGTTTACTCGAAGCGTCATGGGTAAAGTAGGGTTTAGGGTTTAGGGTTTAGCAGTTCTGGCACGACATACCCCAAGGCCCTGTTATAGCGTTTCAAGTAAGCTGCGCTGTCGGGCCTCAACGAGTATAGGCGTGTGTACGAGGTCCGAAAAAACTTCAGCTGGTGGGAAGGACGGTTGAAAACTAGGGATCTCTTTCCAATGAAAACTAGGGATCTTTCCAATGAAAACTAGGGATCTCTTTCTGTTGAAAACTAGGGATTTCTTTCTAACGGTCGGCTTAGGGTTTAGGGTACTTGGAGGTTCATGGGTAGTTATAAGTGGGGTTATAAGTAGGGTACTGTAACTATAGCCCATATTTGGGGACTTATAAATCTCCACTTAGAACTACCCATGAACCTCCAAGTATGGTAGCTGAGAACTCGAATCGAGATGGCCGCGTACACCCGGCCTCCAGCGGGCAAGTGAAGGGTCTGTGAGTGCGTGTTTGGCATTACGGCTGAGGTTTACAGTTCAGGGATGAGCTATAGGCCCTAGACCCTAAACCTCAAAACAACACCAAAACATCCAAAAACCCTAAAACCCAGAAACCCCAAACCCCTAAAGCCCCCAACATCCAAAAACCCTAAAACCCAGAAACCCGAAACCCCTAAAGCCCCCAACATCCAAAAAACCCTAAAACCCAGAAACCCACCAATCTCTGAGGCCTCCTCAGCCGCAGCCAACTGTTTCTTTTGGTCGGTCAACTCCTTCTGAGCCTCCCGAACCTGCAAATGTTTGTCTAATCGTCTAAAATCCCTAAGAACATAAACCCTAAACCCCCAAAGAGGGTTTCGGGTGTAGGGCAGTTTAGGGTTCAGGGGTCCAGGGTTCAGAGTGTAGGTCTGGGGGTTTCGGTTTTCGGCTCTAGAGTCCAGGGTTCAGGGTGTAGGGCAACTGCCAGCTTTGGTGTGTGGGGGTTTGGACCAGTTTAGGGTTTAGGGTTTAGGGTTTGGGGCTACATGCTCAGGCTTAGCGTTGACCATTGACAATCCTGCTCAAACTTCCGGCTGTAGGGCTTCAGGTTTCAGGTATTGGGTTCTGGGAACGCATAGTAACAATATCTTTGTTTTCTGTTTGGTTGGGGGTCAGGCTTTGGTGGTTAATTGAGGGCTCTGTCGCTAAAAATATAGAGAACAACATACCCCTCAACCCTGGCTACAACCCTAGAGTAGACTAATAAACCCCAGACCCTAAACCCTTAACCTAAACCCTGAATCCCAAACCGTAAACCTTTCGAGCCTGAACAAGGCTCTGGGCGTCTCATGACTGAGCCCTAGACCCTAAACCCGAGTTTCAAGTTTAGGTCTTTGCTTAACTAAGTTTTAGGTTCCGTGCTCTCCGGGTTCCGTGCTCTTCGGGTTGTAGGGTTCGGGGATAAAGGGTTTAGGGTTTTCGGGTTTGGGGACTTAGGGCTTAGGGATTTTAAGGCTTTGGGCTTTATAGGGATTTAGGGATTTAGGCTTTAGGGTTTAGTGATTTAGGCTTTAGCCTTTGGGGTTTAGCGATCCAGGGCTTAGGGTTCGTCGTAGGATCCTGGTTGATGCCCGTAAAGCCGCCTCGTAGGTTGCTGGATGCATCACTGAACTGACGGCACTGCAGAATGCATGATGCAGAGTCGTTCACAGAGCTCTGCGGTATGTTAAAGGAGTTATACTAAAACCATGTTCTCTATTTTGGGGGCCATCAGGGAATACTACTGTTGATTACCCTGAACCCCTACATTGCTTCAGAAATGCATGCAGAGAAACCGTGTGACGTCTTGACCGCGACAAGTGACGAGCAGCCCAGCAAAAACACCTGAACCCCAAACAGAAACCCAAATCACCCCCTAAACCCTAAACCCTAAACCCTAAACCCTAAACCCAAATCACCCAGCGGCTAGCCTCCCGTTGCTTCACATCGATCTCCTCAATTCGCTTCTGCACCTGCGCAAAGAGGCTCAGGGAACTTACGGTTGATGATATAAATCCTGCACTACCCATCATAACTAATAGACCATAATTCCCATAGTTTAGGCTCCTTAAGGTAATGCAGGATTTTTATCATCAACAATAGTATGTAGCATGTAAGAAGCGGAGTATAACACCTAGGAAGTAAGTTCTTAGGTCTTCGGAGGGCTTGTGATCAAGATGCGATTCATTTTGATGCACCAAGCCTGACCGGCTTAGTAAGTCGCACGAACATGCAAGTACCGGTGCTGCAGACATGAAAAAGCCGCTTCACTTCTAGACCCCTTAACCCCAAAATCCCGATCAAGTCAGGCATGTGAGGTGCCGTCCATCCAGGGCTTGGGGACTGTGAAGGCAATGCAGGTGTGAAGAACGCAGACAAGATACCGGTTTAGGGTTTAGGGTTTAGGGCGGAGACTTCATGGAAGGCCTATCAGGCAGTAGTCTCACTAATTATTCCCGGCCCGTTCATCACACTGGGAATCCCGGGTCTCAAATCGTTGGGCAAACGAAGCATTTCACTTTAAAGGTAGGGCTTAGGTTTAGGGCTTCGGATTTGCTGATGCTCCGAAACCTGGGAGTTAGGATTTGGGGGGACCCTTGGGGATATAGACCCTCTCAATAAGGACCTTCTAAGAGCGCCAGAAGTAGGGTTCTCGACAATTGATGGCTTCTCCATGGCAGCTTTACACTCGAGGTGGCTGAGGTTCCAGAAGCAACCGTTTCGTTGCAGGGTCGGTTCTAAAACAAGTGCGCTCAAGCTTGACACTTGGTCAGGAAATCTTTACGTCGTTAGGCAAACTTTAAGCGTGCACACCCTGAAAACTTAAACGAACTACAGACGCAAATCTAGAGGCTCAAACCAATCGTAATGTGGATTCAACAGGGTCTCCCATGCGCAACTACAACTATGAATGATGTAGGATGCCATGGGAAAAAGATTCTACCTCTTGCCTTGCGGCTAGGGTTATCTTCATTTTGGTTTAGGGTTTAGGCTTCTTTTGTTTTTTGGATTAAGCCGTTTGGGGTGTAGGGCGTTTCTTTGGGTTTAGGGTTAGAATGTAGACTTAGTATGTAGGTTATATACCAGTAGGGTTAGAATCGGGATAACCACAGGTTCGCGTATTGATACCCCGACTACAGCCCACACCGACTTGCCAGGTCACATGACCCTAAATCCCAATCAACACCCTTTGTCCCTAAACAAACCCTAAATCCTCGAGCCCTGAAGGGCCTGAGGCCGATTTAGCAACCATAACCCCCAAACCCTAATCGCTACGTAAGCCCATGATATACCATGTAGCAACCTAACCAAATCTCACTTGGAGGTTCATGGGCAGTTACAAGACGAGTTAAAAGTCGCCTAATATGGGTTACAAGTACAGCTACCGGACTTAAAACCTCACTTATAACTACCCATGAAACCCCTAAACCCTAAACCCTACTATAGAACCCTTTAAAGGAACCCTTAAAGGAACCCCATAGCCCCACTTATAACTACCCATGAACCTCCAAGTTAGGGCTCAGGGTTCAGGGCCCTAAGTGTATCCAAAAAGTAGACAGCCTCCAAGCTGGAAAAGGCCCAGCAAGGGGGATCAACAAAGCGCCGAGACGGGCGGTAATCCCGGGGAGGCTCCTTCGAAGCTTCGGGCCGCGTTCGGTTTAGGGTTTAGGGTTTAGGGTGCAATAGAAGGAGGGCTTCTATAAGGACTACTATGAAGCTACCCTTGGGGGTCTTAAGGACTTCTATAAGGACTACTATGAAGCTACTTTTGGGGGTCTTAAGGAATTACAACTTAAGAGGACGACTTGAGTTCCGGGTTTCGCACCATGCTGCATGGATCGCCACTTGAATTTCGCCTCGTGACTTTCGGAGTGTCCGGAAAGGCGCGGATTTTCGAATGAACTGTAGAAAATCGGTCATTCACACAACCAGCGACCCCTGGGATACCTGCAAATACTGCACCTAAAGACTACAAACTAAATCAAGATCTGAGTAAGTCTCGCAGAGAGCAAACTTACCACCTCTAATGCAGGGGCCTAAATAATTACCAATACTCTTTTGGGGTTCCATATTATAGTTATAGTATAGTATAATGGGCCCAAAAACCCTATTCTACTTATTAAAGCCCCTATAATAGACTCTGGATATTGAACTACACGACAGGACCCTTACCGCAAAAACATGAATCCTCCTCGTCAACAAAAGCAGCAGGCAGAAAGACCTGCACCTGGCGAGAACGGATAAAGCAGCAGTTGCTTACACTGAAGCTCGGGCCAAACTTCCAGGGGTACTTGCATCTACTCGCCTGACATATAGTGGACTCAGGTGCAAAATGCCGGCATTCAACGCTTCAGCTGCCCACGTCTGCAATGTAAGATCTATGCTTTGAAAATAGACCTCCATATACGAGGCTTCACAGGGAGTCAGTGCAAGAGATTCTGCAGGATGGTTAGACGTGCTGGAATTGTAGCCTGAGGCATCGCAATGGCTTCATCGAACACGGAGGGGTTGTTGTTACTATATCTGCAGCAGCTGTCTGCAGCTAACCCCTATTGCTTCTACAAATTTAGGGCGAGGTCCGAAAACCGGCTACGGTAGCAGCAGCAACCTTAGCATAAGTATCTTCTTCCTTGCCGTTGTTTGATGATGCTATAAAAATACTACTGCTGCTACTAACTACAGCCAGTGTTTCTGGCAATGGTGGTGGTGGTAGTAGTAGTTGTAGTAGTAGTAGCAGTAGCAGTAGTAGTAGTAGTAGTAGTAGTAGTAGTAGTAATAATAATATTGATTATATCAGTAGCAGTAATAGTAGCTAATAGTAGTATTAGTAGCAGTAATAGTGGTTAATAATAGTTATCAGCAGTACAAGTAGTAGTAGCAGTAGTAGTAGTAGTAGTAGTAGTAGTAGTAGCAGTAGTAGTAGTAGTAGTAGTAGTAGTAGTAGTGGTAGTAGTAGTAGCAGTAGAAGTACTAGTAGTAGTAGTAGTAGTAGTAGTAGTAGTAGTACTAGTAGTAGTAGTAGTAGTAGTCGTCGTAGTAGTAGCAGCAGTAGCAGTAGTAGCCGTAGTAGTAG
>CAJNDV010020646.1:36680-46752 GCA_905221635.1 Symbiodinium sp. CCMP2456
GTTTAGGGTTTACTTAGGGCTTTGGGAAGTTGGGTGTCCTTGGGTTAGGGATCAGACGCCGTCTTGACGGAGATTCGTGGGATCGCAGTTTCGGGGCCTGAGCTTTCAGTCAGGGGATTTAAATCATGAGGAATGTGATCATTACTGCGAAGCCTGGTGAGCTGTTGGCGGGTTCCTGCAAAGGCCCAAACTTCTGAAAGTCACCAGCCTCTAGCCACCATCAGCCTTGGAGAAATGGGCACGCTGCCCTAAAACCTAAACCCTTGAACCCTAAATCCTAAACCCTCCGCTCTTGTTTGGGTGAAGAATTCGGGGTTGGAGCTGAGGTTCTGCAAAATTCCCTCTCGAGCGTTTACGAGTCAGGGGCGGCGCCCTCCATTGTCCTACAAAGCCCTAGACCTCGAGTTATGTAAATAGTCGGTTACTAGCGATGTATTATGTACCCCAGTAACCTACTATTTAGGTAATTGGAGCCCCTACGAGTAGGGAAACGCACAGCTTTTGTTGGGCCCCCGTAACCCGAAACCGCTCAAACACCTGGCCCACCCTACCCCACCCCACCCCAAACCCCCATCCAACCTGCCGTTCCCCGCAAGCCCCCTCCCCAACCCCCAACCCAACCCACAATCTTGCCCCTGAAACCGTTCACATCCGCCTGGTACATTGAGCCAATTCATTTGGGAGCGAAGTCTATCAAGACCTGTAAAGTAAAGATTTCAACTCCAGTCATATGCCCCGAGGTCAGAGCCAGAGGGGACCCCTACCTAGAAAAGCCCGTACTACTACAGAAGCCTGAATGGCTAACCCTAAACCCTTTGAACCCTCAACCCAAATACCTCAACCCTAATATTCCTTAGGATCTTGAGGGTCCCTATAATAAGATGGGCTTGGCTCGTCAGTCGCTAACCTTCACCAGAATCGTGAAGTGCCCACCCGGATCGCCAAAGCACTGAATCACTATGAGTTTGGGGGCCTGACTAATTAGACTGGGGCTTTTTGGCGTATATTCTTTATTGAGGAACCCTCTAGGCCTCTAGGCCCTATGGACGGAAAGGCTTCTACACCAAACCCTAAACCCCTAAACCCTAAACTCTAAACCCTAAACCCTAAACCGGCACACCGGCCTCGATAGCTTTCGCAACCCTCAGCAACTCCTGCGGCGACGGCCGGATAGTTGTGGGGGCTCTGGTCTGGATTTCAGCCTCGGGTTCTCATTGATCATGAGGGTTGTGGGTTTAGGGGTTTAGGGGTTTAGGGGTTTAGGGTTTAGGGTTTAGGGTTTAGGCTTCTGCGGAAGGTCTGAGGTAGTTCATGGGTCAGGCGTTTAGACTTCGGATTATAGGATCTTATAGGGGTCACCCACCGAGTCTCGAACCGGGTCCAAACGCATGCCTTGCTTGTGCTGTATGCAACCTACATAACGAGGCAAGGAACGCTACAACCAACCGGCACAACAAGAAGCTGAAACTCGAAAACCGCCGTCCCCCTAAATGCGCAGCACATACACACACGCACACAAACAAAAAACAACCCGAACAAAATTAATCCGCGAATCCTTCAACCACGCTCGACCAGAAGTCAAAAGCCGGAATTGTTGGTGTCCTCGGGCAACGGCGGTAAATTCAGAGGTGTGGCAGCACCTGGACAATGAGCCCTGCACCCGAACCCTTACCCTTTTAGAGAGCTTTGGGGCTTGCCTTGAGAGTTTAGGGCTTAGGTCCGCTTTAAACATTTAGGGTTTAGGGGTTTTAGGGTTTAGGGTTTTTGGGTTTAGGGGTTTCCGGGTTTAGGGTTTAGGGTTTTAGGGTTAAGGGGTTAGGGGTTTAGGGGTTCAGAAGGGTTTAGGAATTAGACAGTGGGAAGGCCGGGTGTTGAGGTTCTCAGCTTAACCTCGACGACCAAGATCTCATGCATCCATCCAAGTGCTTTCTATCACCATCCTAGGTATTGTAGGGGCCTTAACAATTAGAATAGGGTTTTGGGGGCCCTTTATACTATAATTATAATAAGGACCACCCCCCCGCCCCCACAAAAAAAAAAAAAAATAATAAGGCCACTATATTACACACAGCAATGTAGCCTGGACTGTGCCGACTTAAAACGTCTAGCCCGCGGGGCGCTGCTCCAGCATCGCACCCAAAGGCTAAATCCTGCCAGAGTACATGCCTCTTTGAAACTAAACCCGAAGTGTGGAGCAACACGGCCCGGATGTGACCGCTTGGCATCAGTATGATGGTCTAGGGCCTGGGGTTTAGTGTTTAGGGGTTTAGGCTGTGGGGCTACGTGTCTCAGAGACTATGACTAGGCGGTCGCAGCGGCAGATGTAGTTCACTGCAGCATTACGGGGTGAGTCGTAGTCTCTGGGTATGGTGCACCTCCAAAGAGCTGGATACTGTCTTCAAAACCCCAAACATACATAATGATTACTTTTTGAAGCCTCTAAAACCCTAAACCCTAAACCCTAAACTTAAAGCTTGTGAATCTTGAAACCGAGACCTCTCACAAGGCCCGAAGCTCCAACCCCTAAATCCAAAACCCCTAAACCCTGAACCCTGAACTCCAAACCCCTAAACCCTAAACCCTAAACTCCAAACCCCTAAAGCCCTAAACTCTAAACCCCTAAAGCCCTAAACCCTAAACCCTAAGCCCAGTTCCTGAACCCGGAAGTTGGGCATACAATTTCCCCGAAGGGCATACAATTTCCCCGAAAACCAAACCTAGAGCTTAGGCTTTAGGGGTTCAACTTGTTTTGTGCGGGGGGGGCGGGGTAGGGTTTAGGTTTTAGGGGTTTAGGGTTTAGGGGTTTAGGGTTTAGGGTTTAGGGTTTAGGGGTTTAGGGGTTTAGGGGTTTAGGGTTTAGGGTTTCCTCTCTATACTTTGCCACCAAAATGCCTAACTTATTAAGCAGGGAATACTTGAAGGCCAAGTTATATACTGTTTGGGTACCTGGACCCTTGGGGTAAGCCCACAGACCCTACACCAAGGGTCTTTGATCCTGAACTGGCCAGACTGTATCTAAACTTACAGGTCCACGAGACCACTCCATCCTTCTTGTTGTTTTTTGACCCTAAACCCAAAACCCTAAACCCTACACCCTAAAACCCTAATCACAAGACGTCATAAGACCCTAAACTCGCTCTGCTTCCCGGGCTGCCGCACGCATCAATGCGGCGACCACCTCGCCGAGACGGCGCCGCAAGGGCTCCCAGCGGAGCAGCTCCTGTTTAGGGCTGACGGTTTGGCAGCTTCAGGGTTCGTTTTTTTTTTCTTTTGGTACAGTTGGGTTCGACTCTTTCGTGTCCGCCTGGCATAGGCTCCCAGGGTTCGGGGTTTAGGATTTGGGGATTAGGGCTTAGGGTTTAGGGCTTAGGGATTAGGGTTTAGGGCTTAGGGTTCAGGGCTTAGGGCAGTTTAGGGCAGTTTAGGGCAGTTTAGGGTTTAGGGTCTCTGGGGCTCGGGGGTAGGGTTTAGGGTTCTCTCTCTGCTGCTATCATTGTGTGCCTGCCTCTCACTGCTCCGGGCTTTTGACGTAATACTTAACCCCCGGTTTAGGGTTTAGGGTAATACTTCACCCCAAGGCTCTGTCAATATAGGCAACAGTAGTAAATGCCGTTGTTCAGGGTTCCGTCTGATCATAGTTGATACTGCAGTATACCCCAAATCCTTGTCTCTGAGAATTTAAGCCCCTATGCTAGACCTGTAGCACTGTAGCAAATGCCAACGACGTTGCCTTGATGAGCCACATACGGTGTATCGTGCATGAAGTTCGCCAAGGGTTTACTGCTGCATCTGCCGGCTCTCTCTACCGCCTGAAAACGAGGGCTCTCCTCTGAATCATGCGGGTATCTCGCATATATATATATAATATATATATGTGTATATATATACATGCATACATACAACCTACACATACGCTAGTACTGCTACTCCTGTAGCCGATGGTATTTGCTATGAGGCGGTCTGTAGAGCTGGAGCCCTGGCACTTTTCCTGATACCAAGTACATCATCGACAGGAAGCTTGTCTTGGCTGAATTCTGAACCCCTCCTAAAAGTTAAACTTTTAGCCTACTTAATAGTTCATATAGAAAGCCAAAAAGTTAAAGTCCTAAGAGCCAACCAGATAAACTCCAAGCTGTAATGCCCTAGCTTAACGCGCTCGTTGCAGCCGAGGAGCAGGTTGGAATCTCTCCCGCGCCGGAGGTTCTGGTTCCTGGCAAGGGCTGATCCCTCTGAATCGTTCTGGACACCGGTTTGTAACAAAAAGCCCATAAGTGCAAAACCCTGCGTGCAACACCGTAAACCGAAACCCTGCACCCCAAAACCTGCATCATGTGAGGGTTTCCGAAAATAGGGGACCCTAATATAGCACCCCCAAAATAGTAGGATTGTTATTTTGAGGACCCCAAAACAAGGTACATTGTATTTTAGGAAACTCGGAACCCTGAACCCTAAACCCTGAACCCTAAACCCTGAACCCTTAACCCCAAATCCTAAATCCTAAACTCCCCTGTGTAAAAGCCCTGCAAGCCCTGAACCCTGTGCCGAAACGCAAGGTCCCAAGCCGTGAACCCAAAGAGCCTGAACCCTGATTCCCTAGAATAGGGTTCAGGGATTTAGGGTTTAGGGTTGCACGGCTTGGGGCTTAGGGTTTAAGGGTTTTAGGGTGTAGGGTTTAGTTTCTAAGGGTTTGGGGTTTAGGGTTTAGAAGCTTTGTGTTTAGGGCCAGAGCCCATGGCCCACCTCAGAAGCCTCTTTCACGGTAGTCTCAGGAGCTGGAGCCTGAACTACCCAAGTGGGGATGTCGGGTTTAAAGTTTGAGGATACGAGTTTAGGGCCAGTGCTCTTGCATGTTAGGCATTTGGACTCAGGGTTTCGTTCTGTTGGGTTCAAGGTTTTCGAGGTTTGGAGTTTAGGTTTTGTGGCTTGGGGTTTGGGTTGGTCTCTAGGCTTCAACCATTTGGGGCTTAAGACTTGGCTTTTGGGCTGTGGGTGCTTTCTGGAAGCTGTAGAGTCTAGGCTTTGGGGCTCAGTTGAGGGGCTAAGGCGGGAGGCCTTACTGTGGTCGGCAGCTGTTCCAAATGAGGGCGTTGTTGGTGGAGATGGTGGTGTAGGGTTGCTCAAGGGTACCTTGAGTGCAGGGGAGGAAAGGGTTAGCGAGTAATCTAAATTTTCGGTTAAACAAAGCTTTTTCCTGACAGACAAGGGGGCAACGCTTTTCATTGTGGACAACGGGTTCTGTCAGACATGGGGCTCTCTATATGAGCTGTGCATGAGACTTTGTTTGTTTGACTGTTCCGGTTGGTTTGGCTTGGCTTGGCCTAATAGGTTACTATGCACATATTCTTGTTCTACATGTGTATTTATACTCATATTTCTACTTATGCATATATTTGTCGCTCTATTTCTCAGTCTACACATATAAACATGTGTATATATACATATATATATATATACACATACATACATACACTCGTTCATTCGTACATACGTTTCTTTCTCCAAGTACGTGTTTTATGTTCGTTTGTATATAGGTTATAATCAAGTATACACATACGTGATGGGCAAACAGAGGTTGCACCCGAGTATCGTGTCAGCGCAGCATAGCACCACAAATACGGTAATTCTACCACAGACTCTGCGTGCACGAGCTTGCGAGCACCAGGGTTTTATCAGCAGCTCCTGAACCGAGGCCCTGACACGAAACATCAACCTAAAAGCACTAAGCCCAGAACTTTAAATCCCGGAAATCCTACCCTGAACCCCACGTACTGAGTTGGGTTTTGAGGCTCAATGTTTCGACTTCCTTGGTAGCTTGCTGTCCGTTTCCAATATGACAAACCTGATCGTTTGTCAGAACCAGGCAGCAGTTCACAAATGTTCACTCGAAACAATAAGCGGCATCCGGAACATTACAAAACCCTAAACCCTACACCCTAAACCCTAAATCCTAAACCCTAAACCCTAAACCATAATCCCTAAACCAACAGGCCGAACATCTGGTTCGCAATGAGGCCATTTGCAGTCATTGCAAAGCTACCAAATGCCGGAACCCTAAACCCTAAACCCTAAGAGGATTCGCCAACCCGACCCCTACAGATCCCGGCCTCAGCTTCAGCAACAGCCGGTGTTTCTTCTGCTTCCTTCTGTGTTGGCTGGGTGCGAGGTCGGAGCGGTTAAGGTTTAGGGTTTAGGGTTTAGGGTTTAGGGTTTAGGGTTCAGGGTTTAGGGTTCTTCGGGAAGGCATTTGGGAATGGCATTACACGCAGCAGTGTCGCTCGGAAAGAATCAACTCCAACATTCCGATCATTCTTGATCCTTGACCCTGACGAGCAAGTGCTGCAAGGGTCACGAACACAGCCTTTGCCATCGCTCTTCACAGCAACATGAAACATTGAAAGAATGGGTTCTTCCGAATGGTGAGCTTGCGACTATGTGCACGTTATCCGCAACAGCAGGATTCTCAGTCTAGGTCTAGGTTCACGAGCGCTGTTGGAGCAATGGGGAGACAGGTAAACAGCGTCCTTGTCGTCCTTCTTCTTTCGGTTCCTCAGGTGTCGGCTGTGTTGCGTACAAACAGACGGCGATTGCCGGCGACAAATTCAGAGCAGCGCATGCAGCCTGCAAACTCATGAACCTGTACATGCCCTAGGCACCGGGACAACAAGACCACATGCTTCTCAACCAGTCAAGGTGTCCGTGACTACTTTTGCTCGAAACGACATCTCTGCCATCTGGTTCAACTCATGTTCCAAGATCACTTATGCTTATACTCCCATTGAGGTCCACACCATTTGCATCTGAAAAGCCATCAAAATCTGGTGGTGAGTATCGTTCCCACGAAATCTGCATTTGCTGAAATAGAACATCCCGAACAGAATCACCAGAAGGATGTTCCGGCTGCTTGAATGAAGCATTGTCTGGAATGACAACCATTGCTGTCGCGCATGACTGCACAATGTCCTTGCAGAATTATTGAACCCTAAACCATAAACCCTAAACCCTAAACCCAAACCCTATATATTGAACCGCGAACATCACGAACACTTTGCTTGCAACCTGGCATCTGCAGCTTCATGAGCGCTGCCATAGCCCCGTCTTCTTCCGCTGCGATGGGCGCCGGAGGCTGCGGGATTTTGGAATAAGGCTGCTGCGTCTGTCGATTGACATGTTTCAGTTTGATCGTGGGCTGATTTTTTGTTTCAAAGGCGTTATGTCTTAAGCTTACTTGGGGGGGGGGCGTTTCGGGCTTCGATTGTTTATTAATTAGGTTCAGGATTTCATGATCGGCCGCAAACTTGAATCACCTATACTTCAAACCCGACCTCCAGGTCTTCACCGATATGTGAAACCGTAAACCCTACACCCTAAACCCTAGACCCTAAACCCTAAACCCTAAGATCCACACCACAACCTCCTGAGTCCTCAACACCAAGCTTGAAGACCTCATTGGAGGACCGGGGGGGGGTTTAGGGTTTAGGGTTTAGGATAGAGATACCAGCAAGATTCGTGAAACTCTAGTCCATCCATCTATCTACCTCCCTATCTGCCTGTCTATACAACTTTGGACGCAAAGGGGAACAACGGCTACTTTACGCTCCGCTTGCGAACTCACCCCATCCACCAATGTAGAAGCCGCCGCTCGAAACGCCAAAACAGAACCCAGCCCCAAACCCTAAACGCCTGAACCCTAAATCCTAAACCCCTAAACCCTAAACCCAAACCCTAAACGCCTCAACCCGCACCCTTATGTCAACCTCTAGGCTTCGAGGGCCTCAGCTGTAGGGCTGAAGGGCCTTCATAATCAGACGGTTTAGGGTTTAGGGTTTAGGGTTTAGGGTTTAGGGTTTAGGGTTTAGGGTTTAGGGTTTATGCTATAACTAGAATAAGGAACCCCTATTAAGTATGATTGGTACCTATTCTTAGGGTTAAGGGTTTAGGGATTGGAGCCTCCACAGCAGCGGGCTCTGGTGGCGGCAGGGGCTTCTCAGGAAGCCTCTCTGCGCATCAGCATTGGGTTCGAGTATCAGGGAGACCCCTCAGACTCAGCATGCAGGGACCCTTCTTAATCCTGCTTTTGGCTCTCTTAAACGGGACCTTAAACCCTAAACCCATTAAGGAGACCCATTAGAGGGTCTATATCCCCAAGGGTGTTCCTAGTCTTCACTCCTAAGCAGTCAAGTTTTGCAGCGATACACAGGTCGGTACCTTCGGGGCTTAAGACCAAAGTTTACCCCAAAAAACCCACCTGTTTCAGGACTACATATACATATACATATATATATATATATAGAGAGAGAGAGAGAGAGAAACCATAACAAGGAACCCTAAGAAACTAGTTTTTTCGGCTAGGTATGGGGTTTGGGAACCCTAAACCCCAAGCCCCTGAGCCCCAAACCCTGAGCCCTGAACCCCTGAACCCCCTAAACCCTAAACCCAAAGCCCCTAAACCCTAGACCCTAAACCATAAACCCCTGAAGCCTAAGCCCTAAACCCTAAACCCCTAAACCCTAAATCCTAAACCCCAAACCCTAAGCCGCTAAACCCTGAACCCCTAAGCCCTAAACCCTAAGCCCCTAAACCCCTAACCCCTAACCCCTAAACCCCTAAACCCCTAAACCCCTAAACCGTAAATCCTAAACCCTAAAACCTAAAGCCTAAACCCCTAAAGCCTAAACCCCCAAAGCCTACACCCTTTAACCCCTAAACCCCTAAATCCTAAATCCTACACCCTAGAACCCCTAAGCCCCAAACCCTAAGCCCTGGGCCCTAAGCCCGAAGTCGGAGCTTCGAGGCTGTGGCTTTCGGAGTTCCAGGAAAGCTTCGTGGGTTTGGGGCACGGCTTAGGGCTTAGGGTTTAGGAAAGTTTAGGGTTTAGGGTTTGGAAAAGTTTAGGGTTTAGGGTTTAGGAAAGTTTAGGGTATAGGGTTTAGTGCGTTGGAAAGTTTTAGGGCGTGGGCCTTGGACCCCTTAGCACGGGGCTAACCCCGCAGAAACGCTTGACCCCTTGAACCTATGACCTCAAAACCCCCTACACCCTGAACCACCAAAACCTTCTAGAACCCTAAGATCCCCCTTAACCGTAGCCCTCATACTGAACCCTAAAACCTNNAAAAAAAAAAAAAGGGGCTTACCGAGTTTCACCGAGCAACTTGCAACTTGCCAGGCCATAGGCGAAGGGCGCCTCACGACTTTGACGGTTTGGGGCTGAATATAGGGGCCTCAAAAATTAGAATTGGGTTTTGGGAGGGGTTCCTTATTACATTTGTAGTATAATATACCCCCCCAAACCCTATTCTAATTAATAAGGCTCCTATGTTAGGGTCTTATAGGGTTTAGACGGGTGTAGGATCTTATCGGATCTAGGGCTTAGTGTCTGATAGGGTTTCGGGTTCAGGGTCCTCCAAGGTTTAGGGTTCAGGGTCGTATAGGATTTGGGGCTCAGGGCCTTATAGGGTTCAGGGTTCAGGGTTCCAGGGTCGCAAAGGGTTGCAGTTTCGGAATGGTCTTACAAAGGGCTTGTGACGGTTTTGTATAGGATTGGAAGGTTTTTATGAGGGTTCAGTAAGTATTGTTTATATGCTTTTACGGTGTCTAGGGTTTAGGGTTTAGCGATTCGGTCCTATGCATGACGAAATTTATAGTTTGAAGCTGGCTTCCGTGGGCAAACCAGCTTCCAGTGATTCGAAGACCACCCAATCCATACCTCTGTTGGTGCTGCAGCCGCGGGCGGGGTGCGGGGGTGATGGTGCTGCTGTGGCTGGTTCGTTATTTTGAGGTAGCAGCAGTCGTCGTTGTCGTCGTCGTCGTCAGAGTAATAGTCGTCGTCGTCGTCCTGGTAGTACAACTCGTAGTATCAGTAGCAATAGCAGTATCAGTGGTGGTGGTAGTTAGTAGTGTTAGTAGTGGTAGTAGTAGTAGTAGTAGTAGTAGTAGTAGTGGTAGTAGTAGCAGTAGTAGCAGTAGTAGTAGTAGTAGTAGTAGTAGTAGTAGTAGTAGTAGTAGTAGTAGTAGTAGTAGTGGTAGTAGTGGTGGTAGTAGTAGCAGGAGTGGCAGTGGTAGCGGTAGCGTTATG
>CAJNDV010020657.1:10617-29591 GCA_905221635.1 Symbiodinium sp. CCMP2456
CAGGCAGGCAGACAGGCAGGCAGACAGACAGACAGACAGACAGACAGACAGACAGACACACACACACACACACACATCACGAACATGCCACAAGGGGCTTGTGAGCGACTCAGAAATTGTGCGTGCCGTGTGCCTTCGACCTCAACTTGCAATGTCGGGCGGCGGGCATTTTAGTTTGGGCTGATGGAGGCCATCCGAAGCTACGACATGAGTCCAGAATGGATGTGTATTGCAAGGGCAGGCTCAAGAAGAGGCAGCATTTTGAAGCCTGAAGTATCCTGGGGGCTCAGGTTTCGCCAATCCAGTTTTACTACGTAGAACGTAGAACCATGATACCCCAAAGCCGTATTCATTTCTCCAAGTCCCGCCCCTTTTTCTTCAAGGCTCGTGAGCTCAGCCCGACTGTCAATGCAGTTGCAGTGCAAGAGTATTCACAGACGCACACACACACACACACATACACACACACACACACAATGCACACACGCAGACACACACGTGCACACACATGCTGTGACTGAGACGCGCATGCAAAACATCCAAAAACAGCTCAACAAATCCAGTAGTTTCAAACTCAAATCCCAAACTTCTTCCGCTGTGTCTCTTTCATGTCCGACATTTTTCTCCTTTGCATTTTTGCGAAGATAGTAGAATATGAACAAACTCACAGATCCGATCCGGCTGTCTAGGAACGGTTTGGAGAAGTCAACAGAAGTCGAATCATTCGGCGGTGCGAGAACCGACTCCGTGGAGCCGTCAAGCTTTTACAGGCTACTTATAGGAGAAGTAATAGCGCTTTGAGTTGCCTACATCGTGTTCTTATACCTCAACAAACTCTGAATCTTTCAATCCGTCCCCTAAACATTCCGGAACTCTACGTAACACTGAAGCCTAAACCCTAAACCCTAAACCCTAAACCCAAACCCATAAATCCTAATCCCCAAGCTTATAAGCGCTATAAACCATAGGCCCAAAAACCCAAGCCCCGAAACCCCCCTAAACGTTAAACTCCAAGCTGCAGCACCGAGCCAGGGAATCTGCAGCCTTGAGCCCGGGTTTCCTAAACCCTAAGCCCTACGGTTGATGATATGAATCCTGCATTACCATAATTAAGGAATCTACCATAATTCCCATACTTTAATTAGGGCCCCTACGGTAATGCAGGATCTATATCATCAACAGTAGGGCAAAAAGCTGACTGCTACTCCTCCCAGGCCCGACATGCCTAGAAGCAACAATGCGGGATGCCGAGAGAACCGGGAGACAGCAGGTACTTATAATGGGGCTCTGGGGATTACTATTCCACGGACAGAGTCCGTGAGACTCTGTCCTTCTATAACCTGTCATTTTTCAGATTAGGTATGTATGGGATTTCTCTTCATCGTCGTGATATTTCAATGAGTTGCTCTTTCATCTGCAATAATCTTCTCTCTCTCGCTCTCTGTGTCTCTGTGTGTGTACATGCATATATCTATACACACACACACAAAAGTACATGTGTGTACATATGCAAGTCCACGGCACCCTAAGGAAGCAGTTCGAATTATTGAGTGCCGCTCCTCAATTCTCCGGATGTGGTAATAGCATGAGCTGAAATTGTTGGGTGTTTGGGGTTTTGCTTGGGATTGTGGGCTCGGGATTTAGGGCTTGAAGTTCAGGATTTAACAGAGGGCCTCTGCGAGCCCCCTTCTCCGAGCCCTTCCCTTCCTGACCAAGCCGTAGACGACAGCGGCACGAGCAAATGCGCTGCACTCGGCGAACGAGTTCGAACGAAAGACTTACCTCGGATATGTAGGTGTTCTGATAGGTACATTGGGCCTAGAGTCTGGGGTTTCGGGCTTGGGTTTAGAGGATGAGCCGGACCGTAAAAAATGCATGTAGATAGACAGCAAACACGTTGATGTTCGTAGTTACTGTGGTCAACTGTAATCACACGAGCATCACAAACATCTTGGTAGTATACCAGTATATTCCCAATGCATACATACATGTAGATCTAGATACAGCTACAGAGGCAGATAGCGATTATCTGGTCGTGCCGCTGTGCGGCTTCTGTTTCTTGCATTGTTTCAGAGGGCAAGTTGGCGAATTTGCCAGGTGATGTGTCGTGGCACATGCATACAGGACTATGTACAAAGTGGTCTGCTTAAGATGTAACGTTGCAAGAAGTCTCTTTGACACCGAAGTCCTGTACCCCAAGGCTCAGGATCTCAATTCCTCTCGCGCCAAGTTTCCGTAGCCAGCTGATGCCTAGATTTCATAAAGCCCTAGCTCTGGACGAATTTGGCTTGAGGCGGCGTCGTGCTCAACATCCAGGTGCTTCGGGCTAGTACCAACAACAAGGAATTGAGAGAGGCACAAAGGCCGCAGGAAGACTGGACATCGTCAAGTTCCGCAGAGCACCCTAAAACCTAAACCCTAAACCCTAGACCCCAACTCCAAATCTCAGCACGATCATGTCGCTGAAGCTCTGAACCCAGCTACATAAGAGGTCAAAGCAGTTTCAGCCCCTTGATCCGATCCTGTTTGGGTTGAGGGGTTTCGGGTTCGGGCTTTAGGGCTTCAGAGTTTTGGGGTTTAGGATTCAAAAGCTTTAGGGTTTAAGGGCTTAGGATGTAGGATGAAAGATTCAGAGTTCATTGGAGGCCATTTAGGGCGAAATTTGCAGCAGGTGCGGAACGGGCACGAGTCAGTAGTGTTTATTTATTATACACTGATACACATAGACTTAGCTGCATTCTTGTTCATCATCTCGCTGCAAAACTTCGAGTTTCAGACGGCATATTCGGCTGGGATCCCTTGGAGGTTGAGACGGTTTAGGGTTTAGGGATTAGGGTTTAGGGCAGTGTATCTTACTGGATGTCAGTGTTTCGGTCTCCTTGGTGCAGCCCTGGGAAGTAGTCTCTCAAAGCTTCTCTGCAAGACGAGGGACGATCGCGCGGCCAAGTACTCCTGCTTCTCCGAGAGGGTGCCCATAGAGGCAGGCTGGCCGTATGGAGCAAGAAAGCAACAGTCTCATGTTTTCCTCTCTGCGATGTTCGCTTTTCGCGGAGGTCACTGCGTGGTTGAGGGGTTTGGGATATATTCTTCTATATTAAATCATATTACAGTATATTATATTGCCACGGGTCCAGCATACAAAAGCGTGGTGTAGCATTAAAAACTCGCTGCCCTGGTATGAATGTATAGTATACTATACCTTATTACTAAAACAGTGGCACAGTATCAGCAGGACGCCAGGGTTTCAGAGTTCTTTGGATCGGGCTTGAGGCAGCAGCCACTTTCGAAAGACCCCTCCATCTGCACTTTTTGTTAGAAATCGGGGCGCCCTGAATGCAGCCATTCTCATCGGCGAAGCCTTACGTGAGAGTTTCACATCATGAAGGACCCTGTCACATTTTTTACACAGTCTTGCTGCCAGGGTCCTTCTAAGAAACCCGCAGCTCCCGCAAGTCATGCCTGAAGTGTCACAGCAGTGGCATGGGTTCACGAAATCTGAAGATGTTCTGATCGCCAGCCAGGACTATGTCCCGACGTCGTCACCGCCAAAGTTCCCGCGCTCGACATACCAGGCATGTACATGCTGCGGCATCTAATTTCTTGCTCGATCTTCGCAGCGGCTTCTTCATAAGCTAAGTTAGTTCGACGACCCAAGAAAAGTCCGAGTTTGGAACCTTTCCATCCCGATATTCCCAAAAGCTGATGTGAAAATCAGAGCACGTGCCCAAGAAGGCTTGCACAGCTGTCGAAGCTTTGGGACGGTTTGGGGTTACGATAGGGCCTTAGTAATATACTATACTATAACTATAAAAAGGAGCCCCCAAAACCCTATTCTAGTTATTAAGGCCCCTGCACTGCCAGGTTCCGGGGTCAAAATCCGTGAAGCCCCGTTTCTCCTTTGGTGGCGGACTCCCGAAAAGGTCCAAACGCAAAAGCCTACATCCCAAACATGGCTACAGTGTAGGGTTTAGGGCTTGAATGTAGGGTTCAGGGTTTAGGGCTACACCCTGCAAACCAACCCAAACCTGAACTGTAGACCCCGAACTCTGTCTTCCCTGTGTGCTGTGGCCGGCCGCAAATAAGGAGGTGTTATATAGGGGCCTCAATAATTACCAACACTGTTTTGGCGGCTCCTTGTTTAAATGAGAGTATAATAGACCCCAGAACAGGGCTCAGATAGCCAGCAGCGGCTGGAATACTGTGGCCCCAGCACCCAAGGAGGTGCGTAGTGCCGCGGCTTGAGCCATAGCAGGAGCTAAGGGCTCGCCATCCTGGCATCGTCGGCGCAGACAGCGCCGCTCCTCAGCCCGTGCTGCTCTGCGGTCTGGTCGTGCCCTTTCCCGCCTCCAGGTTTTTAGACTGGCCCTGCATCACGCCTCGGCCCCGTCTTTGGTGGGGGCCCTTGGTATGGGAAGAGGGAAGAACAAGGCCCAGAACCGACAGCCGACATGGGACGTGCGGGACACTCCGGGTCAGCCTTCCTGGCGCTTGTGGTCTGGTGCGCGCTCTCCGCAGCAGCGTCAGCAGGACCGAGTTCCGCCGTGGCAGCGCTCGCAGATGCCGAGGAGTTCCGAACAGGGCTATGCTTCTGTCGCGGTTGCGGAACACGGCAAGAATACTCCCGGGACGGGAGACGACGATGCCGAGCGCCTGGTTCCTACTATGCAGCACATCTTGAACGACGCCCGCAAGGCCGAGAATCGGGTGAAGAAGCTGCAGGCGGCCCTCAAGGAGTGTGTCGCGAAGTGGGATATCTACGAGGCCGAGAGAAAGCGTATCTTCCAGCTCGAGCGCAGCAAGTTCCTCAAAGACCATGCCCGCCTCGAGAGAGAGATCGAGGAGGCTACTGCTGCTCAGGCAAAGGCTCGGGAAGTCCTATGCCGTGCGGCCACTGGTATGGTGGTGCCGCCCGAGGAGCCGGAGGATGCAGAGGCAGGACTGCCCTCCGTCGACGAGGTCTTCAGTGGCTGGGCTGCCGAGGAGACACAGGACGACGACGCAGTTCTCCGCCGTGCAATGGCTGGTGCTCTTCTGCCTGCTGCCCCGGCTGTCACGCCCGTCCGCTCTACTCGAGCTCCCCCGCGTACCCCAGTGGCTTCTGTTCGACGGGCGCTACCAGAAGACATGCGGGTCGATCATACAGGTGCCGCGCCCGACGAGGCTGTGCTCCCGATGGACCCCTATCTTTGCGGGTCACACCCCTCTCCGCCTGGATTGGGAGGTGGCAACGGTGGAGGCCTGGCCACCGCTTCCCCTGGCCCTGGTTCTGGACAAGGCCCGCGACATCCGGGGCAGCGAGATTTGGGTCTGGCGAGGGTTCCTACGTCCACGGCCCCGCCCAGAGCTGGTGTGAAAGATGCTACAAAGGAGGCCGCCAAGGTCCGTCAGCCGTCTTCGAAGCCCTTGGCGGAGCGTTTGGAGGCTCGACGCCAGGAGCTCACGGCCAAGACGCCCTTTGGGCTTGGATTGGCGGGATCCATGGGGATTATGCCTTCGCCCCTCCCGGAGCAGGCCGAACCGGCCCAGATGAACAAGGGCGTGCCGGTCTCCTCCCTGCTGAACGACGACGACCCCGACGAGAGCGAGGAGACGGATATGGAGTCGAAGTGCGGCGTACCCTGCCGAGCACACTGCATGACCGGCCTTGGACTCCTCCCTGAACGCCTTCTCCGATGTGTTAGGCAAGAGCCTCTGAAGTGCTGTGGGCTGTACCGGGAGACTGATCGCCTTGGGAGGCCTGAGTATTGTGGGTTGACGCCGTCATCCCCCTTTCTCGCGCTCCACCCCGGGCAAGATCCTTCTTCCAGGAGAGTCCATAGCACCTTTCCGGGGCTCTTGCGGTCTCACACCTTTCTAGAGAGGACGTTAGGTCGCGCTCAGCCCGTCCCCCCTTTCGCCCTCCTTGCCGGTGCTCTTTGTTTTGGCGAGCACCCTCCTTCATCGGCGGCCTTGGCTTCTCCTTGGGTTCTGGAGGAGTTTTGGGCCTGCCATGGCTATTCCCAGTGCCTTCCCTCCTTTCTTGCGAGGGCGTCTCTGCTGGATTTGCGGTTTCGGCGGTCTTCCGCCCTGTCTCCCCGTCTCCTGTGCTTTGTGACGTGGGATGATATGTTCTGCCGCCCCGTTGGTCGCCTGCCGTCCCAGTTTTGTAGTGCTAGGCCCCGGGCGCGAGTTGCGGACAGTTTTGACACCCGTAGTCGCCAAGCGCGAAACACCTGCATCGGTCGCTCTGGGGCAGGGGCTGGCGTCTATGGGTTGTTGTCCTTCGGCCTCCACATTTTGGTTAGTACTGTGGAGTCCTGTGACTGCTGCTGTCGCCTTGTGGCTACGTCGCCACCGACGGCTTGTTCGGACTGGGTGCTGTGGATGCTGTATGCCCTTTCCGGTTTTGTTGTTCCTTTGGGTCGGGCTCTCTGTGGCATTCTGTGCCTTTCCGTCTTCCGCTTGTGGGTTTCACCCTTGGCGGATCGGCGCTCGCCATTGGGACGCCTGGTGTGCATGCCTTGTGCAGGCCTTCCTCCTGCGACCGTTGTTTGCCTCCAGGTGGCCGCTCCTGAGTCCTGTGGGCTCCCGTGGGATGCTTGGCGTGATCGTAAGGGCCGTGCATGGGGCCAACAAAGGGGCCACCGTAGCAGGCCTCCCCGGCACCCTGCGGGTCCCTTCGGTCTCGTGTCTTCACTGCTTGGGCTCCTTAGTTTGCCGGTGTGTGTTCACGGTTCGGTTTCTGACGAGTGGACTTCGGCTCTAGCGGCGGCCAGGCGTTTTGCGGACCTCGTGCCAGATCACCTTACTGTTGGTGCACATCAGGCCGGCGCTGCCACCGGTGGAGAGGAGGAGCGTCCTGTGCCTCGGCGCTGCCTCTTCCAGGTTATGTGCCCTATGTACCATGATGAGTACGTGGCTGTGGCCTTGCGTGTTCCAGACGTAATGTGTTCGGAAGCCTTGTCTGAGGTTCAACAGGCTTTGTCTACGCTGCAGCTTGAGTACGCTACAGTGGTTTCACCCACTGTCCCTCAGCTTGCAGCGGACTACGCCTCGCTTGTTCTTGGGGGTCCTTGGCTGCGCGAACACGGCACTTGTGTTGTGGTCTTCGATTTCAGGCGACTGGATGGCCCAGTTTACGCCAAGCACATTTGCTTCATGGCTTGTCTTTATGACTTGTCCCTCGAAGCCCGTCGGTGCGGGTATGCTGACTTTGCCGTGTTTGTTGCTGGCTCCTCGGAGCCCCTTGTCGATGGGCCTCCTTCTGAGTTCTGTCAGGGATGGGTTGTTCAGTTTGTGCGTCCTGGGGACACGCCCATCTGGCATCACCGCCTGGAGACACGCTTGTCGGATGTTGGGGCATGGTCTGCTGCCTCTCTCCCTGACTCACCCCCACTGCTTCCTTCCCTCCTCCTTGGAAGGGGTCATGCGTGCTTGAATTGGGGTATCTCGGATACGGATTGGCCCATTCAGGCTGACGTGTTTGCCCTGTTCGGGCGAGATGTCCCGAGGTTTGCTTGTGCCCGCCCTCGGTGCGATGCGCTGAAGGACGTTAGTTGGAAAGGCACCGCCTGCCAGGGAGCAGTGGGCGTTCTCGACTTTCGACTACCAGCACGTGAAGGTGGCTTTGGTTTCTTTGTGTTCCTCGACCCCCGGCAGGTCGGACAGGAGCCCACAATGGTATGGCTGCCTGGCGAAGAGGTCTCGATTGGGTATTTAGCGCGCTCTGCGGGGATTCATCGTTTGCCCAATGGTTTTGAGCTCGCGGCGGCCTCCCTTACCCCTGCTGAAACAGAGAACTGCATTGTTGTTCGCTCCGGGGATACTGTGGTCTTCGGTTTCGAGCGCCAGATACCCTCTGACAACGTTGCAGACCCGGGCCCTGACCCTAGGACACCGAGAGTAAGTGTGCTGCAAGGCTCTTCCGACGCGCTCCCGGCGTCTTCTGGGCCCCCCTTTGTTCCTGAGGCTGCCCTGGATGCGGGGTCTCCTCGTGCTGTCAGCCGCTCGCCTCGGCGACGTGTTGTGGCGGACACACCCGCTGATGCGGCCCCGGTTGCACTAAAGCTCTTGGCTGAGCCTGAGTCACATAGCTTTGCGGAGCGTGACCGCGTCGAACAGGCTAGGGACTTCGTTGAGGGCGAAGGAAGGGTCTGGCCTTACCTACAGGCTGATGACGCTTTCGCGCTACAGCGGGCGGCCGAGCGGGTTCGCACTGATAGTGAGTCCGACTTTGGTGCCGGGGACGCGGACTTGGCGTTCTGGCTTCTCACACCGGAGTACGTTCTCGAGACTGTGGTGGTGACGCTGACCCCCCCCACTGGCGTCCACGAAGCCCTGATCGAATGCGGTTCAGGAGATGCGCGAACCGGTCCGTGCGAGGCTTTTCCCGTCCCTGTCTGTTGTGACGCAGCAACCGTTTCCGGGCACAGGGTTACTTATTGCGCGCCCTGATTGGGCTCTGAGAGAGACCTTGCTGTGTTTGGATCTCTTAGACGTCGATGGACGTCTTTATGCGGTCTGTGGTCCCTCGCTTGCATCACGGGACTCTTTGCTAGCGCTTGCGGGAGTGGATGGACAAACTATCGACGTTTACATTGGGGCCGGCCGGGCCAGCCCGACTCCTATGGACGCACAGGAGGAGCGCCCGCTCTCAGATGGAGACTGTGTCTCTTTTGTGCCGCGACACTCCCTGCCTGGCCCGTACTATCATTTGGAAGAGATGCTTCAGTCGGCCACTGCATGGGAGCAATTTCCGGCCGTCCCGTTTGGCCCTGCTACGGCTTCCTTTTGCGTTGTGGGTGACAATGGGTACAGGCGTGTCGCTGCGGACGACACTTCCCTTGTTGTTGACCGTGCCGCCCTAGTTCGTGACTTTGGGCTTACCCCTGGTACCGCTCTGGTGCAAATGGCGGCTCCCCCGGCTAGCGATGTTGCTTTGAACGGCTTCTACTGTCGGAATGCATGTGCTGTCTCGGACCCATTTGATATTTCTGAGGTGGGGCGCGAGGCTATCACTGCCTTGACGGTCATTGATTGTCGGGCCATGCTCCAAGGTTGGCAGCTGTGCGTCTCCACGGATGGTTTCGTCTCTTGTGGCGCCCTGCGGGAAGAGTTTTCGGTCTTTTGCCCTCCGGGATGGTGCGTTCACCTTGAGGGCTTGGAAGGTGATCAGGACCGCTGCCTGTTGCACCCCGGCAAGGTTATTTATGCGTCTTATGTCCCTCTGCCGCATCATCCCGAGGCTGCTTTTGTCGTTGAGGGTCGCGATAGTGAAGCTCCTACTGACGATGAGATGCTGTCGTCTTTGTCCATTGGTACTGACCCGCCTGACTCTCCGCCCGCTGCTGGAGGCATCGGATCCATCGAGAGAAGTTCTCGCAGCAGATCTCCATACCGGGGGAACTCTGCCCCTGAGCCGAGTGCGCCGGCCTCTGCTCATGGCTACTTTGTGGCTCCTTTCCTTATTTTCTCTCAGGAGTATGTGCCTGAGCAGGTGAACTTGATCATGCCCGAAGGTCTTGATACAGCAGAGGTGCTCCTGCGTGTGCAGCGGTGCAGGACAGATGCCTCGCGGACACGCTTCCCCGCCCTGGAGGTTGTCTCTCCCCAAACCTCCGGTGCATTTGGCGTTCTTCTGGCCTGGCCGGGCTGGTGCTCTGAGATCTTTGCCGTTTTCGACACGACCCACGTTGATGGCGCCATCTTTTGTTGGGTTGTGTCCCCTGTTATGAACAGGGAATCTCTGTTGGCCGCTGCCGGCCTGGCGGTCTACAGTGACACTGAGGTCTATGGACCAGAATCAGAGCGTCCTTTGCTCCCCGGCGAGGATTGCCGAATGTTCAACGGGGGCTGTGTATCCTTTGTGCCTGCCAGCGCCTCCCATTTCGTGGTCTCGACTCTTGCTGATATGCTCCTGTCGAGCGCGGGGTGGAGTGTTGACTTTGCGGCTCCTGGCCCTCTTGGTCGTTGGGTCCACGTGTTGACCGATACGGACCCTTGGAGTGTTGCGTGCGCTCTCGAGAGGCGACGTTTCTTGCGCCAAGAGGTGTCCGAGGCACTGACGATCCCTATTGTGTCACTTTTCCTCCAGCCTGCGAGGCCGCCTGTGACTGATTTCTCTGACAGCGGTCGGCATGCGGCAGAAGTTGTGATTGCTACTCCGCGTCATCCGGAGCCGGAGGGTTGTCACTTTTTCCTGGATCTGCGGCCTATCTGTTGTGGGTTATCCTGGGCTGCCTCTGCGGACTGTATGGTTGATGTTGAGGCCGTACGCCAGCGATGCGCGCGCCAGGGGCTCCCTGCTAGCTGTGTTGTTGTTCGGGGTGGCTCGGCTGTCGAGGGGGGCCGAGTTCGCGTTTTTGCTGGCGAGGTTCTTGAGGTTTGTCATATGCCTGCTGATCCGGCCAGGGGCGACGGGGCTGTATGTGATGGCCCTGGCTCTCCCGCTTCTGCTCGTGGCCTTGATGCTGAAACGGGGTGCTATGCTTCCGAGAGTGCTGGGGCGCTAGATAAGCGTCGGCGTCAATCCGACCCCGCAGAAGAGACTGGAGGTCCTTCCTCTAGCTCTGCTTCAGTGCTCCCGGAGAACGCGTCAGTTGAAATTATGTCTGGTCCGGGCCCTCTGAATGGTTCTGCTACTGCGGTGGCTGCTCGCTTGCTGACCGAACCGACGTGCAGCAGCCCGGGGCAACTGCAAGCCCTTCAAGACCTGAGGTTTGTCACCACCGAAATGGGAGGAGAGTGGCCGTATATCCCTGCGGGCGACGGCATGGAGGACCGCGTGGGAACCGACGACGACATGTCGGATGAGTTCTTGCTAGGCTCGGCTGTCCACTGGATGCGAGCGCTGGTTTTGAAGCCCCTCTTTGCTCCGGAAGATTTGCGCTTCGCCATCCGACTTCCGGCTCTGATTGAGGACGTTCGTCTTGCTGTGCGTGACGTGCGTCGACATGATCTGTCAGATGACTTTCCCAATTTATTGGAAGTCTTCCCGCAGCCTGTTGCTGGCATCTGCACCTTCGTCGCCAACCCTGCGTGGCTAGGGCTTGCCATGGTTGCGTGTATTGATGCCCGTGATGTCGACGGTCGCTTATTCGCCACGCAGGTGCCGGATTACATAGACCGGCAGGAAGCCCTTTCGTTGGTTGCACTTCCCGCTGACTCTGACATTCTTGTCGTTGTTGGATTGGATGAACAGCCCTTACTGGATGGCGTCCAGGCCCATGTGTATCCGGGCATTGCCTTGCGGTTCTTTCGGCCTGGTTTCATGCCTGGGTTGCCTCAGATTACTCTGGCCCAGGCGCTCCTGTCGCTGGAGGGCTGGGCTGATGACATTGGCCCCATTCTTGCACCTGCGCATGGGTACTGTGTGGTGCTTGATAGGGGCTTCTGTTTCTGTGACATCGACCCTGCTCAGCCCTGGCACTATCGCCGCCGACTCTCTGAGGTCTCTGGAGTTCCTGAGTATAACCTGACGATTTGCTCAGCTTCGCCCCAAGTTTCTGATGCGGCTGTCGATGGATGGTGCTGTCGTGCCCTGGTCCTGGCCATACCTCGCGTCCCGGTGGATGAGGGCCGTCGTGCTTTCTTCTTCTTCGTGGATTGTCGACAGTTGTTCCAGGGGTGGATCTACGGCGGCGCCTCCCACGACCGCGTTCTCGCAGAGGTCGTCTTGGATGACCTCAACGCTGAGGCGCCTCTGGGTTGGCGCGTTGCGGTGAATGGGGTGGTTGACGGCAGCGCATTTCTCAGTGTTCAGCCCGGCGCTGTTCTTACGGCAGTTTATGTTCTTGACGTTCCTTCCTCGGTACCCGGCAGCAGGCTTGTTGTTCCTGAAGCACAGCGTCCGAGGCCGAGTATGGCCTCTGCTCCCCCCTGGCTCAGGCAGGCTGGTGTTGACCACACGGGCACGCCATTTGACGCCGTATTCTTCGTCTTGGCCCCTGATTATCTGCCGGAGCGAGTTGTTGTCTCCCTTATCGCCCCGGCTACTTTGGCGCAAGCGATGAGCGCGGCCAACTCGCTGCGCCAACCGAATGCGCGCGCTCTGTTTCCGCGCTT
Organism: Symbiodinium sp. CCMP2456; assembly: GCA_905221635.1. Taxonomy (NCBI): domain Eukaryota; class Dinophyceae; order Suessiales; family Symbiodiniaceae; genus Symbiodinium; species Symbiodinium sp. CCMP2456. The sequence goes on from CAJNDV010020657.1 coordinate 22,660, forward strand.
GGTCGAGGTCTTTCCGCAGCCTGCCTTGGCGTTTGCTGTCGTTCTTGCTGCTCCTCGGTGGGATTCCGAGCATGTCCTGGTGTGTGTTGATGCATGGCTCGTCGATGGGCGAACCTTTGCCATTGCGGTCACTCCCGTAACCTCGTGGGGCGAGCTTCTGCTTGCGGCTGGCTACGCGCCCGTTGGCAACATACAGCTGCGTGTTGGTGCTGCCGTCGAGCCGATGGCCCCTGACGCTGTTGCTCGTATTTCCGAGGGGGATCGTATCCGTATCACTCCAGGTCCGCCCCTGCTTCCCTTTGCCTCACCGCTGCCTGATCTGCTCCGTTCCGCGGGAGGATGGGACCCGCAGGCTTTGTTGGGTGATGAGCTTGACGAGGGACTGTGCCTTATCACCCCCCGGCGCTGTGTCGAGCTGCTCGCCCAGGAGCTCCCAGTGTTGCCGCGGCGTGCTGCAGAGGTCATAGGAATCGATGAGACAACTCTCCGACTTGTCGAGGTGAGCCCGTGCCCCTCAGGCCTCTGCATGAGAGGCAGAGCCGGCGCGCAGATGTTCCTCGCGTCTTCCCCCAACGAGGACGTCAGAGGTGGTGTGATTGATGCTCGCCCGTTGCTTCTGGGGTTGCACTCTTTCTTCCGGTCCGTCGCTGCAGTGGACTGTTCCGGGCTCCTCCCGGACTTTGACTGTCCCCCAGGCTTTCGCGTCGGTTTTGTCGGCGGAGCCTCCGGCATTGCCCTCTCTTCTGGCTTTCGCGAGTTCCAAAACGGTGACTTGCTGACGGCTTATTTGGTTGCTGCCGGAACCGATGACGACATTCGTGTCTTGACCTTTTCTGGGCCCGCTTCTGGAGCTGATGGTGACATTTGTGCCCCGCTCCATTCTGACCATGCTTTTGAAGCAGCCACCTCGGGCGGTGGAGGGGCTGGCGGAAGCGGAATTGTTCCCTTCCTGGACGTTCATGACTCATCGTCGTCTGGCTCGGTTACGGTGCGGCGGGCGCTCTGGGGCGCCGCTTCGAACATGTGTCTTCGTTCTATGCCTGGTCAGCCAGGTGGAGATGGCCATGTGTGTTGGGGGAGCACATACCTTTACTCCCGGCTCTTTGCCTAGTGGAGATTGCCCACGTTCTGGCCGCCCACATGGAGCCCGACGGGCCTTGCCCACGCCATGTCGTGCTGGTCGTTTCTTCCTAGGGAATGATGCCGATGCTCGTCGGGATGTTCACGCGGAGGCTCCTTTCTTGCCTATCGGCCCGCCTGGCCTGGCTGGATCCGTTGAGGTGGGCGATCCTGCGTCCCCCTCGCATGACCGCACTCTGCTGGAGGAGAGCGTGCTCGATCCTTCCTGCCCTGCTTTCTTCCTTGCTGCCACGCTTGTCGAGACTTTGTTTGAGCACTTTAACGTGCCGGCCCCAGCTGTTGGGACGGGCTTTCCAGTACTTCCGGCTGTTGGGGAGCAGAATTGTGAGGTTTTTGATGTGGAGAGGGGCGACCCTCCCTGCAGATTTCCTTAGACCAATGCCTTAGCTCTGGTACCCGAGCTTGTACCAGGAAGGCCTCGGCTCGTGGTCCCGTTGATTGGTTTGATCTTGAGGCAGGATCATGTGCCACTCCGCTAACTGATGCAATGTTTGCGGATCTGGTGCGCTTTGCCCCGCTCGGGCGCGCTGCTGTACTGCCGAAAAGCCTGCCCCGCGCCGAGCGCTTTGATGCGTGGGTCGGACGGGGCTCCCCCGGAAGGATACCTGACGATGCCACAGCTCTGTGCCTCACCTCTGACGGTTCCTTTAGTGCGGAGGGCGGCACCGCTGGATGGGGACTTGTGGTCTCGGTTCTCACTCCGGGTGTGCCCTGCTGCCCTGGTGTGTATGTGGGTCATGCCTTCGGCGACTCGGTGCCCATCTGGCGCTTCGGTGGCGCTGCAGATGGTTGCCTGTGTGCCTATGCTTCTGAAATAGTCGGCCTCTTCTGGGCCGCCGTCGCCGGTTTCCAGTGCAAATTTCAGGGCCCGCTCATGTTTCTGTGTGACAATGAGTCTGCCCTGGGTGCGGCGGCTGGGACCTGTGCCGTTTCTGCCCATTGCGTTGCGCAGGCGTGTCAGAGCTTGCACCAGGGCTTGTCCTTTTGTGGTGCGGGTAGGCCGGCGTATTCCCACGTTAGGGGTCACTCTGGTGACCCGGCCAATGAGATGGCAGACGCTCTTGCATCTCTCGGGGCTGCTGGTCAAGAATATGGGCCCTTTACTCTTGACTTGCACTCGTGGTTTGCGCAGAATGCTTTCCGTTGGGTTCCGCATATCTGTTGGGCCGCGCGCCGGCCTGAATGTGGCCCCCCCATGCATGATGGGACCTTATCTTGGTCTTCTGAGGAGCCTTCCTCTCTTCTTGCCCCGGAAGAGATCATGCAGCCCTTTCTCCGTGCCGTTCCCCCTATGGGCCCGGACTCGAGTTAAGAAAAAGCTAGGCTGAAGGGAGCATTTGTTAGCTTTAATACCCTCTCAATTGTGGAGCCGGGCGCCTCTGATTCTGACCGTGCAGCTGGCCTCCACGGATGCACAGGACGGGTGGCCCTCTTGGATGCGGCCTTGCACGCACATGGGGTCTTTATGGCTGGCCTGCAAGAGACCAGGACGCCGGAGGGGATGGGGCGCACCACGCACTATTGCAGATATAGTTCAGGGTGTTTGGAAAAGAGGGCCTTCGGTGTGGAACTGTGGGTTGCGCACGGACGCGGGTGGCCGGATCATTCCGCGGTCGTGTTGCACTCCGACTATTCCCGCCTTTGCGTGCGAGTCTCCTTCCTTGGCCTCCATGTGTTGGTACTGGTCGCGCACGGTCTACACAGCGGCCACCCGTCGGCGGAGCGCTCTCAGTGGTGGCGCGACACTGTGGCTGTTTGTTCCCGAGCTGGCTTCAATGAGCTGTGGGTGCATATGGTGGATGCCAATTGCAAGCTCGGAGCGGTTCTCAGTGACAATGTCGGTCCTCTTCATGCAGACCCGTTTGATGGCATTGGCGAGCTTTTCCATGGCCTCTTGATCCAGTGCCATGCGTGGCTTCCAAGCACCTTTTCTGACTCCTTCTCCGGGGCAGGGGGAACTTTCTCACAGAAAAGATCAGGTGCCCTAGCCCGGGGGGACTATGTATCTCTTCCTCTGGATTGGCGCCACGCTAGGGTTCGAGGCCGGGTAGAAGCCGCCATCTCGGCGGGACACTCGATACTTGACCATTTTGCGGTGCTAGTGGACCTTGACCTTCGGCTCTTTGCGCCGGTGCGCATCAGACGAGCCGCACGGATCGATGCTACAGCCCTGCTTCGTCCCGAGAATAGTGCGGCCGTCTCTCGCATCTGCGCTGCGGTGCCGCCTGTGGAGTGGTCAGTCAACGTCAATGATCATGTTGCCGTGGTTGTAGATTCGCTCTATAGGGGCCTGGTGGCGGAGTTCCCACTGCAACAACGGAGGCTTAGCCGCCCTTACCTCTCTGATGAGGTTGCGGGCGTGCACCGGCGTGTTGCTGCGGTGCGTCACTCGTTGCGATGGCGCGTGCTCGCCTACCGGGCTACTCTGGTCAGATGTGCGTTTGTTGCTTGGAACAACGGTGCTGCCTTTGTGGATGTCTTTACCGGACGCTGGCTGCACGACCTGCGGGTGTCTATAGCTGTGGCCACCTTTCAACTCCACTCCCTCGGTCGTGTTGTCAGGCGACTCTGCAAGCGAGATCGTGCCGATTACTTCTCTGCTCTCGCCGATGAGGCCGAAGCGGCGCCTCCCGGCAAGATCCACCTGGCCATTAAGAAGGTGTTGCGCCCCAAGAAGTACCGCCGTGTCGGTATGCAGCCACTTCCGCGCCTTGTCACGCCAGCAGGTGAGCTGTGTACAACGCCGGAGGCTGTGGCTGCTGAGTGGCGTCGTCACTTCGCTGACCTTGAGGGGGGCGACACCATTGCGGTGACAGACCTGGTGCAGGGATGTGTCAATAGGCAACGAAGGCGAGGTACGCTCAGTGGGGTTTCTGAGTCGGAGGTCCCGTCCTTTGGGGAGCTGCTGCATGCGTTGCAGCAGATGCAGCCCCACCGTGCGTCGGGCCCGGATTTGATTCCACCATCGCTGTGTGCTCGCTTTGCGGCCCCCATGGCCGCCCTCCTATGGCCTGTGTTGCTTAAGAGCGCATTGATGTCTACTGAATGCGTGGGACTGAAAGGAGGCACCTTGCACCACATTGGCAAGGCTTCCTCCTCCAATTCCGCGTTGGCCTCCTCCCAACGGGGGATCCTGCTTCAGCCAGTCGTGGGCAAGGCGCTGTACAAGGCGTTCAGGCGGCTTCCGGTGGAGCTCTTCGAGCGACGAGCCTCACCGCTTCAGTTCGGAGGCCGCAAGGGCCTCTCCTTCGAAATGGGGCATTTTATCACGCGGAACTTCCTTCTCGCTGCTAAGCGGATGGGTGTGTCTGCGGCCGTGGTCTTCTCAGACCTCGCCGCCGCCTATTATGCCGTTGTGCGGGAGGTGATTGCCGGAGCCAGCCTCACAGATTCGCCTCTCGAAAGTGTGATTTCGACCCTTGGTCTGTCATCGGGAGACTTGCAGGAGATCCAGCACCACGTTTTCGAGGCCCCTGTGCTGGAAGCCGACTCGTGTCCGACCTTGCTCCACTCCCTTATCAGGGAGGCGCACGCGGACACTTGGTTTCACGTAGCGGGCGACTCCACGATCATCCGGACGACACGGGGCACTCGTCCCGGGAGCTGCCTGGCGGACGTGGCGTTTAACCTCCTGTTCCAGCGGGTCCTGGATCGCCGAGGGGCCTTTTCTGATGAGATCACACCACGGTTTTGGTGGACCGGCGACAGGAGACTAGTACCGTACTCCCCGGCTGCTCACGGGCGCGAGCATCGTGCCAGCGTCTGTGACGTGGTGTACGCGGACGATCACGCGGCTTGTGTGCTGTCTCGCACAGCCGGCGGCCTAACGCAAGCTGTGGCGCATGTGATGGGCCGTTCGCTCGATGCTGTTGCCTCACATGGGCTTACGGCCAACTTCGGTCCTCGGAAAACGGCCGCCCTGCTCGTTCACAGGGGTTCTGGGGCCAAGCCCGCGCGTGACTCCCTCTTTCGGCGTCATCGTGCCAAATTGGTTGTGCTGCGGGAGCACAGCGGGCCGGTGTGGCTCGATGCGGTTCCCTCGTATCGACATTTGGGGTCAATCATCACCTACAACTCCTCGTTGCTTGCTGATGTGAAGGCCCGCGTTTCCCGTGCTAAGGCCGACTTCGGGGCTGCTCGCAAGCGCGTCTTTTGCTGTCCGCCCATACAGTTGCGCAAGCGTGTTATCCTATGCCGGCAGCACATCCTCTCCGCACTCTTCGCTGGTGCGGGTGCCTGGCCTGCAATGTGTCAAGGTGCCTGGCATGTTTTGGACCAGGGCGTTCTGGCGCTACATCGGCAGATGCTGCGCATTAAGTCGTCGGAGGGACAGCACTGGTCGCACGATGAGATCTTTGACCGATGCGCAGCCCCAGACGCGGCGGAGCTGCTACACCTGGAGCGGCTCCGTTTCCTCGGGCGCCTTCTTCGCACAGGACCTGCAGAAGCATGGGCTGTCCTACAGAACAGCCCCGAGGCGTTACAAGCCCTGCATGAGGCTTGTGCGTGGCTTTACGCCGCGGTACACGGCACCTGTGCTCTTGGGGCGCCCCTTGAGGATTGGGATCGTTGGGTTGAGCTCGTCCTTGGTCGACCAAAGGCTTGGAAGGGGCTGCTTCGTCGAGCCGAAACCTGGCACATAATCGCGCGTGGATGCCGTGTGTGCTGGTCCGGCTTTGTGCGCTCCACGTGGGCAACTCGGCCCCAGGCTGCGTGTGCACCCGGCACGCTTGAGCACGGCTGCCTTCTTTGTAAGAGGGCCTTTTCCAGCTTTCATTCCTGGGCCTCGCATGCTTCGCTCAAGCACGGTTATAGGACTAAGCATTTCCGGTTGGCCAAGGGTCTCCGCTGCAGGGCATGCGGCTCCCTCTTTCCGTGTACCCGTAAGCTGCGTACCCATTTGGGGCTATCCCGTGCCTGCTTGCAAGCACTCGAGCGTGCAGACCCAGATTTGCTCCCCGAGCTTCACGGGCAGGATGGCCACGCCCAATGTCGTGCTAGCGCCGGCCGCGGCACTGCACACCTCCCACCGGTTGTGGCCGACTACGAGCCTGCTCTCCTCGATAAGCTTCGCACGCTCATGCCCAGCACTGATGATGCGATCTTCGAGGCGGTGAGAGAGCATGTGGCCTCCTTTCCTGCTCTGCACCGCACATTGCAGATATGGGTCGACGAGCTTGGCCCCGGATCAGTGTGCGACGCCGCGGCGGATGTGCTGCTGTGCATGCAGGTCGATCTCTTGTGTGATGACGTTTTGCCGCGACATGATGGTCCTCGTCATGCGCTGGTTGATCCGCTTGTCTTGCCCCTCGTGTGGTGTCCGCGTCCTGCCGGACTTCCCGGGCTCCTCAGCGGCGCGTCGCTGGACTTGGGATCGAGGATCCTTGACATCGCTCCCGGAGGCGGCTGGCGTACTTACCCCTTTTGGCTTCTTCCTCCCCCCGGGTTGGATTTCGCAGGGGCTTATGTCTTCCTCCCACCTCCGCCTACTCAGAGCCTCCCCTTTTGGGCGCTTCCTTCCTGTCCCTTGCGTACCGCTCGCCGCCACCTGCGCTGGCTTGAGACCTGCTTGGGCTGGATTGCTACCGTGCTCTCGCTGGCTGCCGGTGGCCGGCGCTGTCACCTCTCCTTTGGCTTTTCGAGGAGTTCTCTCGCTTTGCTCGGGGACTGGTTCGATACCTGCCAGGACGTGGCTCAGGGGCGCGGTGCTTTTTCTGTGAGTTTCACCCGCTGAATTCAGTTTCTTGCATTAGGCGCGTTCGACCAGAACACATGGCCTTCCGAAAGAAAGA
>CAJNDV010020668.1:1141-19265 GCA_905221635.1 Symbiodinium sp. CCMP2456
GGTGTAAAAGCGTAGGGGGGGGTATAGGTGTAGGTTGGGGGACGAACTGGGAAATGACCCTTCCTTGCTAGAAATACCACATCCTACTTGAGTAAGATCTCTCTTAGTAGCGCGAGATTTGTTGACGGCGACTGCCCAAGGCTGCGCGGCGCTGTGAGTGGCTGAAGGCACGGGGATGCACCCGGGTTGGTGCCCAAAGCAGCATGTCATGAAGGCTGAAGCGGTGAGCTGTGGTCCACTTTAAAAAGTGACGGCTTCTCTGCCTGAGTCTTCGTTCCAACCAGGTGCAGGTGGACCGTGTCTGTGCTGTGGAGCTGGACTTCTGGGGCAGTTGGGCAGCTTGGAGAAAGTAACGTCTGCAGGAGTGGCCTGTGATGTTGGGACTGCGCTTGGCAGTCCTGCAGTGTGGTCGAAAGGTCCTGTGGGCTTGGCTCGACGTCGTACGAGTCAGCCGAGACGAGAGAGACTCAACGCTCCAGGCACCGGGAGGAGACACGGGAAAGATCCGCGGTCTGCTCGCTACATCCCTCTGCTTGCCGTTCTCCTGACATCCTGAATCAAAAATAAGGCAAAATTGATCCAGTGACCTGAACACACTGGGGCCACCTTCCACAGTTGGATGGGTTCGACTCGGACACGAGATGTGCATGGAGAAAGCTGCAAAGTCGCGAGCAGCGCTGATCAGCGAGGTTTGCCGAACTGGCCAAGCCAGTCAAGCTGCACCGTAGCTGCCATGTCCTCCCATGTCCCACATCATCCAAGTTCCATTGCCTCACCTCGCAGGCGCGCCTTGCCAGGGCTGCAGCCACGCTGAAACTTTCGGAGTCGATGGGCAAGGCTGGGCCGCAGTGGGCACTTGCGCCGCTGTTGCGTTCGATATGTAAGCCGAAGTGAAGGCCGGCGTCGACTTCCTGAAGCCGCTGGTGTCTGCCTGGGCAGCGCTGGTGGCCCACCCGAAAGACAAGGGCACGACATGCAAGTTATTGTGCTTGAGACAAGCTTCCTCTGCACTAAGTTCTGCAACGGAGATCGCTTTCTGGAACACCATGTTCCTAATCGTCATTTGCATTGGGTTTCCGGGAATTGCGGTGGAAAGCTTGCAAGGTACATGCCAAACCTGCTGTGCCTCCACCTCCACCATCCTTCAACCCGTTCAGAGTCTTTGAAGCTGATTTTCGGTGGGAAGGTGCTCCGGCAAAGGAAGGCGATGGCCGCGGCTGCACAACGAGTGTACGGCGTGGGCTCGGACACCCTGCAGAAGGTGAGCCGGGATGGGAGTTTGGCGGGAAGGCTGCCGACTTGCGGTTTTGATTGCCTCTGCCATGCGGCTCGATTTGCTTGATTTCTTCGTCACGACTGACAGCTCGTGACCCGGCTTCTCGGTGAGTGGGAGGCCCCGGCACGGTCCAACCGGACAGGTAAAAACTTAGACTACGCACCATCGAGTTCTTTTCAGGTGGGTCTGGGTTCTCAATTTGGCAAATATCCCTGCGCCTGCATACTCTCCGGAATCGAACAGCATCGGGAGGTATTCCAGGCGTGGCAGGAAATCAAGAATGCCGAGTTCGAGAACATCAAGCGACAGCTCCGCAGGAAAGAGGAGGAGCTCAGAGCCGGGCGCGGAGAGTGAGGGAGCGTTGACTGCCTGCTACAAGGACTTCCAGGAGCTTCAATCTCTTTCGTCACGGCTGTATACTTTCTCGAAGCATGCTCCATGGCTGCACTTGCAAGCTGACGGTTGTGACATAGCTCAGCTCAGCACAGAGGCCAGCAGCCGTGTGGAGCACCTCGAATCCGCTCTCCGTGCAGCGGCAGCACGACTGAACTGAGCAGATTTCCTTTCCGATCGTTGGGTCGCGACTTGAGAAGCTTAGAACTTTACCCAGTGGTTGGGCTGCTAGGCCCGCTAGGCATGCTTACTTCTGGACTATCTCCTTGCTCGTTGTTTCGCATGCGAGGAGAGGGCCCTCTTTGCCGGCCAAGACCGTGGCGAGGCCTTGGAGCGCGAGGTGTCTCGGTCCTTGTCCTCCAGCAAAGTCAGCAATCATCAGCACGATGATGATGAGGAGTCGTAGCAGTAGTTATGCGAGTAGCAATATTGCGTCAGGTAACTTGCTGATAGTTTTCATCGCAGCTGCAGTTACAGTAATGGCCCTTATGCGATTGCTAAAGTGAACCCAGGCCGATGAGCTCTGCTTGGCCGCCGAACACAGCCTTGACATCATCACTAGTGACAGTGACTGGTGAACTTAGGCACACTCTCCTCTGTTAATCAGTGCCACGATTATTGTCGTGACTATCACAACAGCCTTGGATAGCTCCTTGCATTACGTCTTGTTCTCCCGATAATTACTGTCAGTGCAGTATTGGTCTCGTCCTCATCCTAGCTATCGTCTTGAATGTCGCTATGGCACTGTGAAGGTCATGACGTGTTCCCTTGTGGTCTCAGAGTCTCCACCGCTGACCTGTAGCCGCTGTCCTCTGGCATCCTGCGCCTCATCACCACCGCCACCATCACGGACCCAGGTCCTCGGTTTGCAGAGCCAGCTGCAGCAAGAGGCAATGATCTCGGAGACCCGCCTCCGGCAGCAGCTGGGCCGAGAGAGGGTGGGGTGCCGGGTGTCTCGGGAGAGAGGGGGTCCCAGGCTCCAACTCCGCCTCTGTTTTCCTTGCACGAGCAGGCCCAAACGATTGCAGTTTTGGTGCCAGTCCTCTTGAACTTTGAACATGTCGTCTGACGACTCCAGGCAAGAGGTCGTTCTGCACAGCAGGCGCAGCGGAGTTGACGACGATTGGAAGTTCAACGGGGGCTACCTAGCTGGGTTGAGTGTAGTTGGCTGGTGGCGACAAAGCAGCTGACTGCCATTTCCGTACAGGGAGCACGGTTGACTGTGAGCGCCAAGGATGCTCCACACTCACAGCTGAAGTCACAGGTCGCACCTCAACGCTGATGCCGTACATCCTCACCACGCCGCTCAGCCGCCCCCCATCTTTCAACCGGAAGGTTCGAAGCCGAGCTGGGCCAAGCAACGGCTCTCGACCGGCGCCTTGCAGCAGAGCTCGGGGCGAGTGAGGAGAGCCAGGCATCGAGATTGCACTGTGCGAATGTCACCGAAGTTATGCGGTGCATTGTTTCACGGCTTGCTTGAGGCATCATGAACCCCCAGAACCCCCATCCCTGTCCCTCTGTGCTGATGTTTCACTCTGCAACGCTTCTACCGCCGTGGCACCTTCAAAGATGCGTTTCCTTCGCTGTTGCTAATGTCTGAGAATGTCCGAACCAACCGCTCGGAGCAAAGCCTAAAGCCGACTACGGCCAATGCCGCAAGCGCGGCTGCACCCTCCTCGGCACTTACAGTACACAAATCACAGTACCTGACAGACTGACAGACTTTCGGGAGATGAGTTTTGGCCGTCGTCAGGTGCGCCTGAGGCAGGAGTTGGGCGCTGAGCGGGCGGAAGCCGCAGAGGCGGACGAGCGTCTCCAGGCTGAGCCAGCTTAGAGACTGTGAATGGGATCATGTTGGTCTTCCGGTAGCTCTGGCATTAGCTGCGACAGGAACTACCGAAAATCACGGTCATGGTCCGGTCATGGTGCCTGGTTGTATTTGCGAGAGCAGAACTGAGCTGAGTCTGAGTGCTGGTACTTGAAGCATGGAAGCAGCCGGGTACACAAACCTCGCCCTGCTTTACGGCGGCAGGCTGAAGTCGAAGTTGCGTTGTCGGAGGTGCGAACGCTTTGCGGTCCTGCTACGGGCAGCTTTCAGCGTGCGATTTTCCCCTGGGGATTCTGCAGCTCGAGTTCCATGTGTCGTTTAGCTGCAGCCTTCGAGCTGCGATAGGAGCTCGAAGAGCCGACCAGGCATCCCAAGCCGTGTAGAGTCCCGAAGTCATGGTAACTTTCTCTGCACCTTGCAGGCTGAGGACTTCGAAGCCACAGCGCACCGGCATCGCGAGGCGCGAGCCCAAACATGACTCCCGGAGCTAGTCACTAGCTGCTAGTGAAAGCCGAATCAAGTTCCCCAGCTACTGATTCACGTGGCTCGTCACATCAATACATGGCTTCGATGGTCTCATTGGGACTCCTCGGGAGCAACATGCCAAGACTCCTTGCAAGACTCCTCTGCAATCCTAAATAGAGTTCGCCACGGTCGTGTATTTGCTTTGATGGATGCCCTGCTGATCTGGGGGGTCGCAATGCCTCTCGCAGCAGTCGCAATGACTGTGCTGTGCGATCCTGGCAAGGAGCGCCGTGCGGCGGAGGAGGAGGAAAAGGCACATCGTGCCGAGGCGCAGCCATTCAAGCAGCAGTACTTGACCTCTTGGGTAGCATCTCGTGCTTAAGATTGCGATTGCCATGGACATGAAGTGAGTAGGGTCGCCCCCTGCAATCGCAGATACTTTTTGCCATGAGACCTCATGCCGCTGCCACTGAAGTGACAGTTGCGGTCAAGTTCTGACGGGGGCTCGGGCTCAGGCTCTGCGTGAGGAATCTGCGCAGCAACTCAACCGCTTGTCCAGCCCTGGAGCTCCATCAACAAGCCCTCCACAAGCAAGAGCAGCCTCGAGCTCCCCATGCGGAGGCTGCGGCACATCGTGAACGGCTTCAAGACCTGGAGGCCCGCCCTGCGTCCACGCGTGATAAGGTCATGGCATTGGTACGCATAAGACTTTTGCCAGGCAGGGAGCACGCATTTCATCTTTACACAGAGCCTGAAGCCAAAGCGAACCAAAACCTCCTCCCGAAAGGCTTCGGCTGCTGGACAGGCACTTGCGGCGTCACGGCTGCTGAGCTGCATAGCCACACACAGTTTCCATGCGCATGAGCAATCTGCTTCGAAGGAAGATCACGTACATGCCGAGCTCAGGCAGCATATGCCGCCGCCAGCACAACCGCCACCAACTCGAACTGAGGCGTTCTCGACGTTTTTTGGATAATGCCGTTTCCAAGGAATCGCCAACTGGTCGGCCAGTTTCGAATGCAGTCGTCAATAGGCAGCTGATTTTCCATCTGACCCATTCTTTGCGGGAGTTAGAGGCTGCGTGTCGTGCTAGAAAAGTTTACGTGTAGAGTGTACAATAGATTCTGTCTCCCAGCCGTGCCAGGCAGCGGGCTTGGCACAGCCTTCAGCGTCCTCGACCTTGCAACGGCCTGAGGTGGATCGGAAGGACAGGGGAAGACGGCTTGAGGCTGAAGGAAGTTCTAGGTGTGCTGGATTCAGGCCTCTTTTGATTGAACCACGGGACATCTCTTTCGGGACATGATAACGTATCAGTCCCGGTACAAATCTCATAGAAGCCCAGGCGTTGACTCACATTTTCCTTGCCGCAAGTTGTCGTCGACTGCTGACGCAGTGAAGTGTAGGCATTTGGAGGTTCATGAGAGAGTGCATCAGGGACGTGTGCAATTTGGGAAAAGATGCTTGTGATGGTGGCATAGCAGTGGCGTGGCGGCGGTTAACTTCCGAATCAAAAGCCTCAGCCAGGAGCCTGCATCGGGAAAGCTTGAGGAGCCCCAGCCATCAGCGACAACACAGCTGCAGCAGCCGCAGCAGCCGCAGGCTCCCTCATTCCTTTGGAGGTAGCTAAGAGCTGACTGCACCAGGCCAGTAGTTCGTTGCCACTCATGTCGGATCTCGCACGTGGTCCGATGACCTTTCTTCGGGGCTAGGACGGCTAGGACTCCAAGGCGAAACTCTCGGATCTCAAGTCCCTAGCTTCAACTTGCAGGAACAGCCGCCGCCAGCAGAAGCAATTGTGCAGCATCAGCAGGAGCCACATTTGCAAACAGGCATGTCTTTCACTGCCCCCTGTCGAGACTCACCGTCCATACACCTTGGAGATCCTTGGGGCACAAGGACAGCAAGCCGCCTGGGGATGAAGCGGCTTCTGCAGGTGCTGATCAGGCAGAGGCTGAATCTGGGGTGCGTACCACGACTCGGTTGAAGAGAGGAGAGAGAGTCTGCAATCGTGCAGAGATAGAGGCAACAAGAGGCCTTGTAGATTCTCAAAAAAGTCTCTGAAGCAGTCTTCTGTGAGGAAGATGGCTACACGAAGGAGGAATGGATGGACTTCTTCGTTGAGGACGCCTCGTGTGGGTTTGGACGGCCTTAACACCAGTAACCACTGTTCCAGCGTTGCAGGAAGGCCTGGGTTCGGATCAGCTGGCAGTACTGGACCAGATCTTCCAGAAGCTCGACACATCAGGCGGGTGACGGCAACGGTAGAAAGCACATGTTCCAATTACTTGACTGGTATTTGCAGTCCCCTGTGGAGGAGATGGTGTCCTTTCTGCTGTACCCGGGCAGAGAAGAGTTTTGCAACTTCAAGCCTTTGTATTTCACATTATTTCATATGGGCATTGATCTAAAGGTCCTTGTGGCTGTATTTATACAAAACGACCACTGGCATAACATAACATGCCATCGCGAAAGTTCCGCGATGGGTCTGCTAAAGAAAATTATTTTTCTGCGAAAGTTGTTGTGTTAGCCTATTTGCCCGCTATTGCTCCTACTACTACTACTACTACCACCACAACCACCACGACGACTACTACTACTACTACTACTACTACTACTACTTCCACTACTACGTTGGAAGCAAGATCTCTTGGGGACGTCTGTTGTTTGTGGCTCCGTTCTCCTCTGGACTTTCGGTTTGAGGCTGTTTAACACGACATTTCTGTTTCAAAACTGTTTCAGACGAATCACGCAGGCTCCAGGCAGATGCCAAAATGCGGTATGGCTAGTGCGTGTAGCGCGAAAGATCCGTTAAAGTTCCGCGAAAGTCGCGTGAAAGTCGAGGTTGCCACATCAAGGCAACTGCCCATTGCTATTTCCACGGCTACTGCTGGCACATAGCACGACTAGCGCTAGCATTCACAGTCGCACTAGCACTAGTACTACAGCAGGAAGCTTGGACCTTCTGGGCACGTTTCATGCCTCAACCTACGCCCGCACCTTACACGCCGAACGTTGAACGCTAAATCCTATAGTATTCAAACCCCCCCAAACGCCTATACTAGAACCCTGAAAGAGTCTTATAGATCCTCTACAGAGCCCTCGTAGAAGTCTGGTATATGTATCAATATATACTTGAATATGTATCCGCGAAGGGCGCGCAAAAGTCAGGGCGAAAGTTACGCTAAAGAAAATTATATTTTCGTGAAGAAGGTCATTTCGGGGATAGTTAATTTAGATCAACGCCCATATGTTTAAACATATGGATATTCCCGCACTTGTTAGCTGCATAAACCAAAGCATCGTACACCTAGGACGAGCTGAGCGCGGCTCTAAACGATCGATCGCTGAAGATGTCTGAAGAGACGCGGCAAGCCCTTGTAGACTTCATGTACGACGTGGCTTGACATGGAAGGGAACATATGGAACATGCTGCTTGGCGTACCGGACGGCTACGAGCTCAGCATTGTGGCAAGGATCGGCAGTCCTTCGGTGGACCCCGGCAGTTGAACCGAAGAGCGTGCCACAGAAGCACCATGGACCGCCAGAGACTGTTGGGACTTAAGACCTGGATCCGAGAAGGCTACCGGGCGGCCGATCTGGTTCGGATCTGAGGAAAGCGTGGCTGGAGTCTGGAGATGTGCAGACGTGGTCTCATGGTTGCCTCGGAAAGTCGATCACTGGGTGAATGCGTCGCTTCGAGGTCACCCCCGCGGACCACTTCATTACATAATCGTCAAGGTGCTGGATAAGAGTTTAGATGTGTTCCATATCACGGGAGCACGCGTGGATATGCTCTGAACTGGTGCATGTGCGGCTTTGGACGGAACGTCCGAACCTCACAACCGTGGAGCTCTCTGTCTCTCGATCTCGCTCTCTCTCTCTCTCTCCCTCCCTCTCCCTCTATGTCTCTCTCGCTCTCGCTCTCTCTCTCTCTGTCTCGCATAGTCGGTCCCAGAGCAGGTGCCGGTCTCACGTGCAGAGCCTCGAAGACAGGCCATCAGCCTCATCGTTTGCAGCGTTGCTCCAAAGAGGGCAGAACGCCAGCAGATGTTTGCTACAAAGAACCGTGAATAGTAGTACGTGTGTTCAAAGATCACAGCCAACCTTGCAGCACCGGCAACGGGATCCTCTTTCTTGTGCGCCACATGTTGCACGTGCAGTCTCGCCCGCCGGAGGAGCCTCCAAATAAATCGAGCGCTGAGGTTGGTCTTCCATCCCAATGGAAGCAAGGATGCCAGCCTTGATCTCAGCCGTCACGACGAGGAGCTCTTTCAAACACCCGACCAAAGCGCTCGACATCACTTACAAGAGGAGGCACTTTCCCTATCGTGCGCAATGCATTGCGATTCCGAGAAACCAAGTGAGTAGAACCTGACAAGCACAATCGCCTTACGCATTGGGTCCTGTGCTGAATCCAGCATGTGGTGTTCAGCAGTTGCCAGTCCTCATGTCATGATGTGAATACTAGATAAACAGATTCGTCTCCAAGAATGAAGCGTACTGAGCTCTGCTACAAGCTCGGCAAGCTAATCTCAGAACCCAGGTGATGGCTACTCCTCCATCGCTCTTCGAATTCCGGAGGGCATGTCTGTTTCAAGGGCTGGGGGGCCAAGCTGCTGTTATGCCATGAACCGGACAGGAGCACGGACAACTACTGGGGTCACTTTAGAATGCGATGGCAGTCGCCTTCCTTCTGATGCTTATATGCATATATACATATGTTATATACTTTTATGTACTGCCTGCAAAAGTGAAATGAGTTGAGGACAGTGGCCACGGAAAGCAGGACAGGAAGCAAGCTCTGGTAGGTTCTCTTGTGCTGGTCAGGTGCTGTATGTGAACCAGGATCACTTCGGTCCCAACATTGTGAAGCAGGTTACGAGCTTTGCTCAGGGCGTGTCGATTTTGTGTTTCTTGCATTGGGCTTGGTGACCGGTGTTGCGGCCGGGTCGGAAATCAACTATCGCTGGTGGCTAGTCAAGTCTAGGATCATTTTGCTGCGAAGATTTTAAGCCGGCGGGCTGAATTGATTTTCGTGTGAAGTTCGTCGTCGTGGAAGCGGGCACCACGGTCATGTAGAGGGCGCGTCGGGCATTCCTAAGCCCATAAATGAACCACTTGATTCAGGCCGTGGAGGGCTACACCAACGCCGCGAGAGTCGGGGCCCCAGAACACCCACGGTTGGTCGCCCAAAGCCGCCGTAGAACGATGTGGTCGTGAACAGCTTTCATTCCCGGCTCAGACCTCGACCTTCATGTGTGTTCCTGTGCAAAGATGTGCAAAGTGCATTCCCAGATTTCGCGGCCTTCAGCCCCGCTACGCGGAACAGCCGCGGACATCATCGTCGTGGGCGTGTGGGGGCTCTCGGGTGGTCCGAGTTCAGACAATGAGGGATGATCGAAAGGCACAGCACATGTTGTCAATTACGGTTCCTCAAGCATGAAATGAGGCGCGAGCTCTACCAACACGGATGGGCTGCGGACCCCATGCTTCAGTCCAAGCCTTGGGTGGGCTTCTGGTCACTCACAGGCAGAAAGCATGTGTGAGCATGTCGGCAGATCCCAAGAAGAGGCGACATTTTCAGCCCGGTCTAGCCTTTCTGCAGGAAGGTTTTGCTGATCGGCGATGCCCCTGCTGCGGAGATCAATTTCGAGCTCCCCGGACATGATCTTGTGAATCGAACGTTTGAGACCTTTGAGCTCGAAGTGTGACAGTACTGCGGGCCCTTACTCGTGGCTCCTAAACTCGTAAATCACCAAGGATTTGCCGAACAGATTCGTTCGGTCGTTTACGTGCAGTCTCTGCTAGAGAAACCCAGGCTCCTCAAGGAACAGCGGGAGAGGCGCCTTCAGCAAGAAAGGCAGAGGCGAGGACGTCTTGTGCGATTGTTTCCACAGGATCAGCGGCAGCATACGTTTTTTGATAGTTCTGCACGGGCTGCTTTCTGCAAACGAGGGTGGTCAGCACCCAACTCGCCCCGCCCCGCCCTCCCCTCTGCCTGCACACAGCGGTGGGGAGACACAAAAATAGTACCAAATGCAGAACTCTCGTAGTTTTTCCGTATCATTCGGCGATCTCTTCGTGGCAGCAGCCGAGAGACTCGGGGACCGGAAGGTCAGCACAAGGACAGTTGATGTTTCAGATTTGCCGGCAAGCGGCAAGAGCTCGGTGGGCAGCCAAATTCGGCCGGCCGGTCCGGTGCACAGCAACGCACGGCCACGCGAAAAGTTGTGGCAGCTGAGGAACAGGGTACAGCACGACCCCACCTGAATGTGCCTTTGAGGAGTGGGCTTCTGACAGTTACAATGCAGCCCATTTGCTGACACAGTCTCTCGCGTATGTCGCAACAAAGAGCTACGGCTGTTGCAGGGCTGTCCATCGAACTGACATACTGCATGCGGAGCCGGGACATTTACCCTGACATGTGAATCCTTTTGCATGCATGAGGCACGCGTCTCGGCTGTTGCACTGTGGCGAAGACCTGTCTTCAACCTGGGAGCTTCTGATCTTTTTCCAACTCTGCGCAGGTGCCGGCAGGAGGCGGAAGCAAGGTCGGGGGCTTCAAACGTTTCGTCGCACTGAACATCGCAGATGGTTTTGCAATGACTCTGCAGAAGCGTGCTTCCCCAAATCTTGAGTTTTCGTCCGACTCTGGATTCGTTTTGAACGGCAGTGAAGAGGAATCTTGCGGTGGAAACTGTGCCTCCCTCGTTCCCTCCCTCTCCCTGTCCCCTTCCTCTCCCTCTCCCTCTCCCTCTCCATCTCTCTGACTCTCTCTCGCTCTCTCTCTCCGTCTCTCTCCTCTCTCTCTCCCTCTGTGTCTCCCCCTGTCTCTCTCTGTCTCTCAACATTCCTAAGGCGGCAGGCGCTAGCCGACGAGCAGGAGGCTCGCCCCATGCAGTCAGCCAGTCCGAAATTGTGGGTCGGGCTCCAATTCACTAGAATATTCGGAGCATGCGAGGTGTACACTCGTACATGACATGATGGGGCCCATGTTCTTTGCCTTCTCAGTTTCTGTTGTCTGATTCGGGCCGATCTGGGGAAGCTCCGAGGTGGCCGAGGCGGCGGCGCGCCGCGCGGCCGCGGAGGAGGCTGAGGCTTTGGCCAAGGCGCCGCGGATCCGACGGCGGTTTCGAAAGCAGCTTTGCCCAAGGTTTCTGTTTGGGCTCTGAGGATGTGGAAGGATGTGGTGCAGAGCAAACAAAGAGTCGCGACAAGTGCGGTGATGCGGTAGCCGAAGTGAGGTCATGGAGCTCCCTGAGCATCAAGTGCAATCCGCGAGCCATGCTTAGGACCTACTCGTAGCCTGAAAGCAGTGCTTTGCAGGTTGTCAGTGCGATGAACGAGCCCGTCAGCCCCGACCAGGCCGTCTTGAGTGGGAGGGCGCTCCGTCGTCCTAAGCTTCAAGAGCATCTTCTTGTCCAGAAATTGCACTTGTTGGGGCACTTTGTGACATGTCTTTTCGCAGCTTGTCGATCGCAGATGCTTTTCGAAGTACTATCCAACAGCTATATTCCCGCCCTGCTTCGGCGTTGTTTGGGCACACTTCGCTTCTCGGCGAAGGACCGTGCTAAATCATTGCACAAACTCTTGTCACAGCTTGAACGTTTGTGATAGCCTGCCGGTCCAAGTGATGCTCAATGGTGCAAGTGGACCCATCCACTTTTCTATGATCTATCCCTGTCTTACACCAAGATTTGACTGATTGACTTATCTGGAGATGAGATGTCTCAGGGCAGGCCTAAAACGTTGATTCTCCAGGCACTTAAGGACCTGCTTCCTGCATCATTTGAACCCGGCTCGAAAGGCAAGGCTCGATCTTGTGCAAAGTGGATCATCGCTAGCCTCTCGCTCTTGCTGGCGTTCGGCTCAAGTCATTGCATGAACCCAGGCATTTTGCCTGTCTTGTTCTCACCTTTGCCAGGCCCAGGTGTGTCAGACATGTCCGACTCTGCCGCTGCTACTGGCTGGGAGGCAAACAGCCCATGGAAGACAGTGGTTTTCTCCCCCGAAGGAGACGATCCCGCAGGGTCAGACGAGGGCAACTATCAGACTCTGGTGCCAGCTCATCTGCTGACCGGCATCGACAGCGATGAGTGCAAGACCCTGGTGCCACTGCCAGTGGCTTTGGAGTTCAGCCTCTCAGCCGCACTGGCCTCTACGTGACCTTGCAAAGTTGTCTAGCCCCTGGTGTGGATCGAGACTGACTGCTTAGCTGAGCTAGGGATCCACGAACCTCCTCAACCAGTCCTGCCATGCATTGAAGTATAAGAGTTCCGATTTCGCAGCAGCAACGTGTGGGTACCCTCCGTCACGCTGTTTCCTTCCATGCTTGTGCCAAACATCGCGCGGATTCTGTTGCCCCATTGCCTGCCAACTAGAGGTGGCCGCTAGCGGCCCGCTCGACTCACTGCTTGAGCTTGACACTCCATGTTGCTGATTCTATTTGATGCTACTTTCTGTGATGCGCCCTGCAAGTGATTTGCGCTACGGCCCTAGGTTCTGATCTCAGCCCTCCACGGGAAGGTGCTGCCGGCGAATCCCTTTCGGCGCAGGACTTTCCAGAAGCGGTGCAGGAGGACTGGGGCCTTGATGTGTTCCAGGTCCCAGGTCTCTCGTTGTCCCATTCTTACCACTTCGTGCTCGGATGTGGCAAGCATGCATTGCTTAATGGCGCAGCACCGTGAGAATGTTGTAAGATGGACGATTTTGGGACCAGGAGGTCACCTTCGGCCAGCCAGTTTGGCTCCATGTCTATGATCTGACGGACTCATTCCAACTCCCAGTTCTCAATTCCGCGCTTCGACGCGCAGGCCGGGTATGCATATGTACCATCAGGCAGTGCAGATTCTTTGTGTTCGAGTACAAGTAGGAGGCTTGTCTGCTTGCACACATTTCCTTCTGCTCGCGTCTGCTGATCCTACCTGGTTGAGTTGTGACTGTTAAGAATGAGAGCGAATTAGCAAGAACACGTTCTTGGAACAACCGGCTGGTCGCATGCCCTTTTTGCCGAAAAGGCAGGCCCTCGAATCCAAAAGCCTAGCTCCGGTTCCAACCCTTCAGGCGCTGGTCTTTTCCATGCAGGCATCGAGGCAACGTCGCAGGGTGCGATTTCGGGAGTCAGGTCGGTTAACAGTCTCGGGTGTTTGCAGTGCCATAGCCTGAATCAGCGCAAGGGACCACAGCACGCAGAGCGAGCGGTGGAAGACGGTTCTATGTTCCTATCTTCTCCCCTCATGGAAGGTCCATGGCTATGAGTACAGCTTCGGACTCCGTCAGAGGGGCAGTGGGGTCTACACTTCAGTGCCGAAAGAGAACACGGCACATGCGCAGCTGGGCAGACGATTCAATCAGCAGAAGCCATAACTCTGCAACGTGGTCATGTCAAGTCACATCACGCACCTGTTATTGTCTGTTTAAGCATCTTGAAATTGCGTGTCAAGTTCTGACGCCCAGAAATCCTGCCAGAATCCAGCATAACTATATTAACTGACGCACCAACTGCATCATTGTTGAGGAAGGGAGTCGTCGTAATTTCGAGTGTTTCTGCAGGCCTAGAACATGTGTGTGAATTCAACCAAGCTTCTTAGCCAGTTCTGTACAAAAGCTGGATCTAGTGTCGGTCTGCGCACGAGGCTGTCAGTTCATGCATAAGCTTAGCCACACCCTGGCAGTTGAATCGAATGACTCCAATATCTTGTAGTGCTGGGATGCAAGCGACGCTTGAACGTCCCTGGCGAGCCACTGATTGTACGGTTCTAGGCATCTTGAGAATCCAACAGGCGAAGGCTTTTGGTTGCTGGATTGCGTTTGCCTTCTTGTGATCCACTTGGATCACTTGTTGCCCGGAGAACGAAGAAAACGCACATGGACCTCGAAATTGCAGTGGTCAGCGTAGGAACACGGAAGGTCCCCCAACTGCACCGAAACGGAGATCTACTGCTAAAATCATGTCTGGGTCCAGGTATCGTGAGTCGTTTCTGTTGGGCAACACTGCGGTGGACCGCAAAGAGCTGAAGAAGATCATCAAAGAACTCAAAAAGGCCCGACACAGCAGCATGCATTTATTGCTGTTTGCTGTTGCCGCGAGATTCCCAAGCCAGAGGGCAAGGATCATGCAATCGCAAAAGCTTTCACTGTCGAAAAGCACGGAGAACAGGAATGGCCTGGAAGGAGCTATGGACCGCTCACTCGGAGCCTTTGCTAGGACTACTTGTGGGATGCATTGGGTGAGTTGGGTGATGCCCTGGTTTTCTGCGCGCTCGACGGATCAGAAGGGGTTGTAAAGGGTTTGCTTTTTCTGTGGTCTGCATCGGCTGCGGCCGAGCTCAGGAACTGCATCCACTTCTCTGCAGCCTTGAGTGAGCAACCCGACTTGAGTAAGCGAGTGTGGATGCCTTGCCTCGATATTATCGAGCATGCTGCGAGCGATAAATCTTCGGTGCTGTCTAGAACCCAGCCGACGCGTGCACAAGGGTTCGGTCAAGGGAAACATTCTCGATGAGATCTTCGGGTCCACGAGAACTGGTATTTATTCGGCAGCTGGGTTGTAGTGTAGTCCGTTCACCCGCCTTCGTCCTCTAGAGCTTTTCAGTCTTTGCCGGCTCTAGAGCTTTGTCCTCGCAGCAAAGGCGGCTGGGGGTCGGCGCCGTGCCCGGCTGGGTCTACGGCTTCGCGGAGTCGCTTCGCTCCATCGCAGGGTCCCAAGACAAGCCGACGGCGAATAGGCGCAGATGGCGCAGGCACACCCCGTGAACTGACAGGCTGTAGACAAATCGGCAACCCTGCCTGTATTGAGCTGTGAAGCGAGCACTATTCGTAGTATTTTCGGTTGATGGCAATGTGAGCTCAATAATATTGCTTGCCCAAATCCTTTCCGAGCTTCGGGCTGCATACGGGGCTCGCAAGCCTAGAGCTAGGTTGAGCCTGCCCCGATTGGAATTGGCCCTGTGATCTCAGGTGAATCGCCTCGCTGACTGCTCGCAGTCTGTCGCCCGCACGGTGGCCCAGAGTTCAGAGGTTGAGAGCCACTGGAGAGAAAGCGACTCCTTTTCCAGAGCCCTCTGTGAGGTATCGCGGATGAGACTGACTGCGCCGGCATGGTTCAAATCCTGGATGCACATGAGGCTGCACAAGAACATGGCTGGAATGGTTTCTTTGTGGGTAGTGTGGTTGTGCTGTTGCAAAAGTTTCGATTTTGCAGCTTGACTCGAAACAAGCACTATTGCCCCATCTCAGCTTCAAAAGCAACAGCCCTAGCAACCCAGTGGTCAAAACCTGGCACACGACGTGCGCAGGAAGTCCATGCCTTGGACCTCAAGCGCGGATCAGGTTCCACTATGCGCCCGGGCCCGGGACATCTCTGCGCCGGGTTTAGTAAACTAAGCTTCCGAATCGCTGTGTGCGTGCTATGCTCCTGTCCATAATTACTATAGCAATTTATGCAGTGCTGCTCGGCGTGCCGTAAGATTGATGCGGGCACACCTGGCTAAGGTCTGTGATACCAGTAGGCCTCCGCTTGGAGACGAATCGCAGAGCTGCCGGTATGGTCAGCTGAGCATGCCCAAGTCGAGATCGTAAGTTAGTGCAAAGAACCGCAGGAGCATGTCGGCTCAACGGCCATTCCATCTTGACAGCTCTGCTTGGAATTCGAGCACGGAGCACTCCAAGCTCTCCCTGCTCCTGGAATCAGGTTGTGCAGCTGCAGAGGTTCTTTTCTGGCATCAAAGTGGTTTCCACTTCTCTCCCGCAGATGCTTCATGCGACTGACTTCGTTACTGGTGTAGAGAACATAATTCAGATAGTGAGTTAGACGTAGCATACAGTCCGTCCCCAGACTCCGATGGCCTGGAAGGTTACTTCGGACTCCAAGCATTCGAGGGATTCGAAGTTCAGGAACTCACGTCCCTCCGTCTGGGTTGAAGTGCCAGAGCCTTGCTGCCTGAAATTCGTCAAGCTGCACACACATGACAGGCTGCATGATCTCCCGAATTTGTAACCGATGCTTGATATCTCGTGTTGGCTGGAGCTTCCCGATAGGTGGCTGGCTCTGTGCTACTGTAGGGATAGTCCGACGAGTGCGACCTGGAGTGGCCTCCGGTCAACCCGTCATGACCTGCATCGGGAGAAATTGGAGCCTCCGCGACATGGCCTCTCTGAAAAAATGCGCGTCAAAAGTCCAAGGGGCAGCCTGGTGGATGCCTCTGGCCTCCGAGCTGTTTCTCTGTTACGCTCCGGTGCAGGTCATGATGCAAGGTGCCGTGAAGGCTGCCCAGGCAAGAGAAGCTGCAACCATGCCGAGAAGGCATTGTGTTCAGTCGTCTACAGTACGGCTCAAGTCATGCTGCAGTCAGCCACGGCGTCAAGGCCGTTTCCCTGGCCTCATAACTTCAATCTTTAAGTCACTCCAGCCATCCCATGCCCGCAAATCCAGTGGCAGGAATGTGCAGAGAAGGCTGCGACGAAGGTTGAAAGTCGGGCCCTGTGCAAGAAAGGGGCTTGCGAGCGCAGGACGCCGTAGCACTGCTGGTGGGAAGAAACCACGCCTCAGGTCCAGAAGAAAAGGCCGCCCGCGAGAAGAAGGAACAGGCGGAGAGAGCCCTGAAGCTGAAAGACCCCAGAACTCGAGCATTCTCGCAGTGTTTCTTTACCGATTTTGCGCTTCGTTCCGCCGGACCACCAACAGGTTACTACTAGAGAGGCGGCAAGATCGGCTTGACCTGAAAGCGCCGGTGGCGGATTCAACACTTGCTTAATGAATCCCTTTGGAAATAGTTGCCGGTGCAACACTCGGCCTGAGCAAGCAGATGTGTACGAGAGCACTGGTGAGCTGGGAAGTAAAGAAGGCGTATGCGTGGCTGCTGGAGTATCAGCGCCAGCAAGCCGAGGACCCAATCTCCTGACCGGGCATCCGGTTTTTACGAGAGGGTTGAAGAGGCATGCAGCAGACCCGTATGGTGCCTGGCAATGCGTTGACAGCAAGCCGACCCTTTGGCATGGCGAGGAGAAAGCAGAAGCCGATCGGTTGGTCACTCAAAGCAGCATATTGCCCTAGAAGTCCTTTCCATTCTTGACACGCCTTCAATGGTTGTTGTGGTCTTTGAAAGCCTGAGACACACCTTTCCCCTGCAAGCCCGGTCCCTTTCCCAGCCTGTGGGATGAGGCTTCGGCAGGAGCGAGAGCGGGCAGAGAAAGAAGTGAAGATGGAGGCATGGCAATATTAACAGTGACCGCAGGAACTGTTTTTTGTTGGCGAAGATACCCTGCGCACAAATGGCCGCGGATCCTTGTGGCAAGAGGGTCGTTCGAATTTTGCAGAGTCGTCGGGCTTTCTGTGGACTCGGCACCGTGTCAGCTACTCGGGGTCAGCTGGGTGGCTCAGCAAGTGATCATCCCTTTAAACTTTGCATTGCCAGGAGTGGCTAGTGGTTTTCCGGCTGTGTGTCTGTGTGAATCAGTGATTGTTCGTGCGTGCGTTCATGCGTGCGTGCGTTCGTGCGTGTGTGCATGCGTGTGTGTGTGTGTTGTGTGTGTGTGTGTGTTTGTGCGTCTTTGCTGTTTGTGCGCACTATGCTCCTTGGATCCGCGGGTTGACTGCATGGGCATCTGCCAAGCTGCCCGAATGGTAAGCTCTAGCTGCTGTCAGTTCTTTTGTTTCTGCGCTGCCGACATGTCTGCCTTGAGGCAGATAGAAGGCGAAAAGCTGAAGAGGCTGGGGACGGATTTGCCCCAGGACCAGACCAGAGCCAGATCTTGCATTGGGGTGATGCAACAACAATTTGTTGTCGCCTCAGCCGGCATGGTCGTATGAGAGGCTTAGCGAACTGTCTAGTATTCGAGCCGCAGGAGGCTGCAATGCTATTCCTTTCAGACCGGTACACATATATGTATGTTGCATATGTTATGTACGTATGTATGTATGTATGTATGTATGTATGTATGTATGTATGTATGTGTGTGTATATATGTGTGTATGTACATCTTTTATGTATGTATGTGTGTATGTATGTAACTATGTATCTATGTATCTATGTATCTATGTATCTATGTATCTATGTATCTATGTCTATGTCTATATGTATGTATGTATGTATGTATGTATGTATGTATGTATGTATGTATGTATGTGTATGCGTGTATGTGTGTACGTGTGTATGTGTATG